>JANEYF010002441.1:0-297394 GCA_029963845.1 Rhamnusium bicolor | reverse complement strand
AAAAATTGAAAACTATCGATAAAACGCAATTTTATATATTTTTTACTTGTCTCACCCTTACTATTGATATAATCATGCATATATAAATGTTTAGTAAAAGATATATATTTTTCTTTGTTTTGCGCGAGTACATCGATTCTATCCCCATGTGTGGCGATCTCGCGCATTAATATATGATTATCGAACGCGGATCCATTGTGAAATATAACGGGAATGAAATTTGGTAATTTATAATTTAAATTACATACTGAGTGAGCGGCGCCAAACCTGACTTTTCCGGTTATGTGACAGTGATCCCGCACTTTTACATCACCCTCCGTAAAGACTTCTCACATATACCACAAACAACTGCGTTTGCAAAATTTTCTTGTTCTTCATTTGTGAGAGGATGCATTGGAACTATTTCCTTTAAATAAGTATTGTACAACTCTCTCATCAGCCTCAATACGCGAAACAAAAACCGTTACAGCGTCTGAACCGCGATAAATTTGAAACCTCGAAATTGTATCGTCAAATGATGACTTAATTAAATAGCAAAAGAATACGCCTCATGTAAATGTGTTCTATTTGTATAAGACTGTGAGGGCGCGGGTTCGCATGTATCCAAGGGTTTTAGAACAGTCTCAAAATCCGCATATACTACGAATGGCACTTTCATTTGTCTCTCAAAGTTTTCAAATTTTAATACATTTTCAGGGCATTCCTTGCCAAATTTATCGATTCGCGATTGAGTTGAAGGTATTGTTGTATATAAATGGTTGCAATCATGTCTCTGATGTTGCATTAACACTCGCTCACTATTAAAAATTTAACAAACAACCATCACAAAATATTTTCTATGCTTATATGCGGAAATCTGACTTGAAACTAATCTAGATAAATCTTTTATCCAGCAGTAGTGAGTGTTAACACATTCATTGTTACATCGATGTGTGTCACCACAATCTTCAGAAATTAATAATAAATTTACGTGAATGTGCAGTTTTTTCTTAGAGTAGTGTAGAGGTCCAACAACTTCATACGTCATTCTATTATTTTTAAATTTAGTCTCCTAATCCATACACATTAACGGAAATATTATTCATTTCCTCAAATTTATAAATATCACACAGTTTCATTGGAAAATTCAAACCTTTTAAATTTAATACACGCGAGTAGTAGGGATATGATGTTGTTTCTGTTTCACACGTCATCGCTGGGTAGAGTGCTGCCGTTATAGACCAAGCAAAACAGAATTCATCCTTATTTTCAACATTAACCACAGCATTCTTGCGTGCAACGAATCTTGGTAACTTTATATATGACGATCCGCGCATGGGACTAAACTTGTTAATATTAACTTCAAAGGTACATAATTCGCTCGATAGCCCACCTAAAAAGAGAAATAAATAAATAATACACTTTTACTTGAAGACTATAAGATATTTTACCTGAATCGCGTTCTTGAAATTCAGTTGTTTGCGTTTTCATCATTTCTACAAATACATCATATACAGCACTCAAGTCAGTTGATTGATCAACAATTATATTAGGTGTATTAAATGATTTGATATCAGAAACATCCTGTGTTTGTATAATGTATCTACCAAACGCCTCCATATTCACTTTCACAGATTTGTGAATGTTTACCATCTCATTAAGCACGTTTAGAACTTTGTGCTTGATTTCACCAAAAAACATTACATAATCAGTATGATTATTTTCACTTTGTACACGATAACTTATAATTCTACATTTCAAAGCACTGCGAACAACTTGTACACCGTCATTTAGTGGAGCACATGAATTTGTTCTATGTTGTAACGTTCTTCTGTGAATATGCATCTGATTTGCAGCGATCGTTACATTACAACACCAACATGTATTTAATGCAGCTGCGGATGTGTGAGGCTGAATCGTTTGTACATCTGCAGAGGTTGATGGTTTTGAATTAATTTGCGCGTCGCTATGTTTACATTTTTTTGTTGGTGGCCCATCATCTTTAAACTTTTTACAAGAACGCATCTGATGGCGTCGCATATTATCACGACGTGTAAAACTAATACCACAAGCACTACATGTATACATTGTGACTGCACTCTAACAGAATTAGTTCAAGAATGAATTTCCATCCAACTCCCTCCTTCATATATAGGAACACTGTAAAAACAACCTTCAAAACCACACGAGTGGTAGCATTGAGACGCTGCGACCTTAATACGTGTACGATCGAGGTCGGAGGAATGAAAACAACGACCTTGGCAAAAGCGCGTACCCGTGCGTCATAGACATTCAATCCGCGGTGCAAAGACCTTGAAACATATGCCCGTATACGTATGTGATCAAGGTCGGAGGAGTCACGGGCGGTATAAATCAACTACTTGTTACAATACCACACAACTGCAGATGATAAAATACATTAAATAAACACATCTGGCGCTATAATTGAATTTTTGTTGTGACGCAACGAAAGTTTATTTTTTTAACTTAAACAAAAAAGAAAAAACTAAAGAAAAGATACGTGTCTCTTATTTCTATCTCTAGTTTTCGATTTTCAAATAAAAAAAATGGGAAAATACCCAATTATCGCAAAAAAAACTGAAAATCCATAAATTTTATTTTCTCAAATATCTCAAAAATGGCTTGCGATATGCAACAAGTTTTATTTCATTTTCTTCCTAATATCAAGAAAGATAACCAAGTACTTAATAGTGGCATGTGTATCACGTCGACGTTAGACGTGATTACGTATTTTTTATTTCTATTTTAAATAACATAGAACTCAACAAAAAGTAATAAGAAAAAGTCGAAAAGCTGAGAGTAAAATAATGTAGATATTTCCAAAAAAGTAGGTCTTTCTTCGAACTTTAACACTTGGTATCTCGAAAACAGTGCATTTCTGGACACATGTTCATACAAACTTTGTTGCTTATTTTGGCATACAATGCTCCTTTAGTTTACTACACAATTTCTGAAACATCCTGTATATGTACAATGTACAGTTATTAAAAGAAATAAATATTCTTACTTCACAATGCTTAAATCAATTTCAGCATTTATTTGCTATTGAAACCAACTGTGTACAATTCCTCAGGAGTTTCGATACCTCGGTGTCAATATACATTAGCTTCTGTAAATATGCCTCGACGGTATATAAACAAAATGAAAAAAAAGCACAAACTTTGCTATAAAACGTGACAGATCCGTTTATTTCATTTTATTGAGGGGTAAAAAAAAATCTTTAACTTTTAGAACTTTACACAGTTTTATCAATAAAACGTCACCCATGCGCGACGTTTCCATAAACCTTTATATTATTATCAGGGTTTATTTCAAACAAAAGTTTTTTTGACGCCATTTTCAATAAATAACACTTATTGTGTGGACACCAGTATTTCACTAACAAGTGGGTGCCACTCATACCATTCAGTCATTTTATATGATAGATACATACATATATATATATATATATATATATATATATATATATATATATATATATATATATAAAACTTTTTCCAAAATTGGTGAAACACGTCGACCTTGTTTCCAAAGGGGACATATTTTAATATAATACTTGTATACCTATCATCATCCCTCTACCCTACACGGCCACCCCCTCAAAAAATTCAAATGGCAAGGGGTCGAGTAATACATCTTTTGAAAGGTCTTTCAATTCCCTACATAACTGTCTATTTTTTTTAACTTTTATCGATACGTTCTTAAGGAAAATAATTTTATTTTTGATGATTACACACAATCGAAATCGTTTAAAAAATGTAAAATACACGGCACTGGGTACTGGAATTTATAAAAAAAACTACATTTTTTAGTGCTCTCAAATCAACACGGGTTTTTTTCGACAAAAAACACTTTCCTTGTCCGCTTAGTTTTGGAATAATAAAAGACTAATAAGTATTTGATAGTCCTTGAACATCAATTTGTTCACAACCAATTTTAAATCGAGATACATTTGTGAGTTCTCAAAATTGTTTATACCCTTCAGGAGAGAATAGAAATTGTCAGCATTTATTTTAAAAGCGATAATTGTGCAAGAGCTACGGAGCGCATGTTCAATGTAAATAACCCAAATAGAAGGGTTGGTTCTCAGTATGTTTTACAATAATAATTATTGACAAAATTTATGGAAACAGGTTCTGTAGGAAACAAAAAGCATGAACCTCAGCGACCGATTAGGAATGAAGCAGTCGAAGTGGCAGTTCTGGGTCATTTGCAGATGGATAATACTCAATCGATCAAGAAAGTAGCTGAGGTTTCCGGTGTATCACGAAGTAGTGTTCATCGAATTGTAAAGGTCCACAAATTTCATCCATATAAATTTAAATTGGTACACGAATTAAACGAAGGTGATCCCGATCGTCGGCTTGATTTCTGTGACATTTTTAGTGAACAATTAAACGGTAATGCCAATCTACTGTACAATACGTGTTTTTCTGATGAATCGACATTTCAGTTAAATGAGGAAGTAAACAGGCACAATTGTAGGTATTGGAGTGAAACCAATACACATTAGTTAATGGAAACTCATACCCAAAGGCCTCAGAAGTTAAATGTCTGGGCTGGCATCTTAGGAGATCACATTGTCGGGCCGTTTTTTTATTCCTGACAATTTAAATGGTGAAAGGTACCTCGATTTGTTAGAAAATAACATCGACCCAAAGATTATCCAAATCCTCGAAGAAGACGATAATCTTTTAGAGGGCGAACTGTTTTTTCAACAGGATGAGGCACCCCCACATTTTGCTATAGTAGTCCGTCAATTTTTGGATAATCGGTTTCCTGAGCGATGGATTGGAAGAAGAGGCCTTGAGGAGTGGCCCGCTAGGTCATCCGATTTAACTCCCTTCGATTTCTTTCTGTGGGGACATTTGAAATCGAAGGTATTTGCAACAAAACCTGCATCTCTGAAAGAGTTACGTGAAAGAATTGTTCGAGAATGCCGTTTATTGATTCCAGATGTGTTCAGAAATGTTCGTACAGACTTTCAAGAGAGTATACTCCTGTATGGAAGTCGGTGGGGGTCATTTTGAACAATACATACGATAATTTAAACTGCTTCTTTTATTTTTATTTCCCGAACATAAAATAATGAAACAATTATTTCTCAGGAACGAATCAATAAAAGTTTAAAAAAATACACAGTTATGTAGAGAATTGAAAGACCTTTCAAAAGATGTATCACTCGACCGCCTTTGCCATTTGAATTTTTTTGAGGGGGCTTCTGTGTATATAAAACCCGCTGTTTTGCACAGGAAATATACCATTCGTATCATATATATATATATATATATATATATATATATATATATATATATATATATATATATATATATATAATTTTTTATTTTTAAGCATAAATAATGAGTGGCACACTCTGTTGTTTTCTAGAAATAAATGATTTTTGTTTGTAGTTAATGCTATACATTTCCAGGAATGTACTACATAACAGAAGTAAATAATTCATATAATGAGGTATCTAGTCCGTTGTAAAGAATTTTCTATATAAAGTGAAGTAGATACTGTCGGAAGTAGTAAATACTTCGCAGAAAATGCTAAAACTTGAGGTATTAGCAAATACTTCGTTTTTATTCATATAACAAATTTTCTGCGAAGTATTTACTCCCCAAGCTTAAGAAAGTACTAAATTTTAAAGCAGATACTGCTACTTTCCGAAAGTTACTAAAATGAGTAGCCTTCCTAGGAAAATTATGTCAGTGTATACTACAAGCTGAAGCACCTACCTTGGCTAATAGATACTGTTCAGTTTTAACAAAAACTGCGGTGTTTACTTCTCCATGTGAGACATTGTATCATAGCAGCTTCATCTCACATTCTACAATTAACTGTAGCATTCTTGAAAACGACTCAGAGACCCAGCAGAAAATTTTATAATTTGAGAAGAAATTGCGATAATGAATTCCATAAGTCATAAAATTTTTGTTGCCACTTATTTAATTATATTTTTTTGTTGCCTTTTTTTTTAAATTAATTTTTTGGAAACTTGTTTAACAATTAAATTTTGTTTTGTATTTTTACTAAAAGTCTGTTAATTATTATTTAAGGGCTGTGTCCTTTGCCGTTTTAATAGCCGGTGTCATACTTTTATCCATTATTTTAAAATCTTCTAGCATTATAACAAATGCTAATTGTGTCTTCATTTTGAAGTTTTCCTGAGCATTTTCTTCATCTGGAGACATCTGACACAACTTATGCACTTTATTGTTCTAAGAAAATAAAGACATACAGAATATAAAACGTATTAATATCATCGATCGAATCATTACTCATTAGTAACAACTTTAAATTTGTCTCAACTTGAAAACAGTAATTCCGGAGAGGGTTGGTGTCAATGATATACATTTCGAGGATCATACTATACAACAGAAGTAGATAATCTATTTCTCTGTGAAAAATTTTCAAAATAAAGTGAAGTAGGTACTACCGGAAGTAGTAAATACTACCCAGAAATTACTTGAAGTATCAACAAATACTTCGTTCTCATTTATACCGCCCATTATCTATATAAAATATAAATGAAACAGAAAATGAGTTATCATTTGCTAAGAATGTCGTATCTCAGATAAGAAGTGTAAAAAGTGATAAAATTAATATATATCGTCTGTGCAAAAAAGCAGAAGGATAAAAAACAACTTCCGACTCATTCGTCGAAATCATCTGATTTTAAACCTAAGCTGAATGTCTCTTAATTTATTCAATGAATACAAAAAGGTTCTAATGAACTTTTTCAAATAAAAAAAGGACCCAGTGATATCCAGCAATCGTTGTGGAATTTAAAAATTTGTCAATTTTATAGGATCTCAGTAGCATTGATGGTATGGGACAACATCCAATATACCAAAACGATTTCTCTAATCTAATCTAATGTAAGGTCGATTACGACGATGATGTTCAATGCTTATCAGATATAGCTATGTAGTCGATTAATCTAATTGCAAAAAACTGTTTGAGCGGAATTATTAAACTATGCGCCTCGGCAATAAATTAAGTTTAAATGCCACAAAAGCGAATGGTATGTTTACTTTGGTTAGCTTTAGGCTTCCCTAGAGATCTTTTATATAGGAGATCGCATGTAACGTAAAGCTATAACCAGTAGCACCTTATATTCGTAGTTTAAGACAGGATTTTAAAACATCCGTATTGTGGTCTAGACATAAGCTTTTAAACATCTAATATTCCAAGCAGATTACGTTCTACAGCGGCTGGATTTTAAATCCCTCAAACATACACTTTCTGCTAATTTTATAACTTGTTCTTTCTTCTAAGGTAGGGACCAATTCTACGTCACCAAATGTTAGAAAATTTACATTTACATGATGAAAAATGAAAATTATATAAATTTTCCCAGAAAACGTTTGCTTTTCAAAATATAGTGACTCATTGGGGAGGTTGAGCTAACAGATGAATTTGTTTAATGGCACCTGCCAAACTATTTTAAATAAGGATCTACATTTATTCCCCTACAAAATTAATTTACAATATCCAATGGTATACAAACATTTATTTAGATAAATATTTTCATTTTTGTTATCATAATTTATTACATGTTTATTTATTTAAAATAAAATAACCAATGGGCCGAAAAAAATAGGTTTAGTTTACACAGTAAAAAACAATTGTTAAAAAAAAAAAAGAGAAAGGTAAATGGATTTCAAATTACATAAAACTAATATAATACAATACAGTACAATATAATACAATACAATACAATACAATACAATACAATACAATACAATACAATACAATTCAATACAATTCAATACAATACAATACAATACAATACAATACAATACAATATAATACAATACATTACAATACAATACAATACAATACAATACAATACAATACAATACAACACAATACAATACAATACAATACAATACAATACAATACAATACAATACAATACAATACAATACAATACAATACAATACAATACAATACAATACAATACAATACAATACAATACAATACAATACAATACAATACAATACAATACAATACAATACAATACAATACAATACAATACAATACAATACAATACAATACAATACAATACAATACAATACAATACAATACAATACAATACAATACAATACAATACAATGTAATGCAATGCAATGCAATGCAATGCAATGCAATACAATATAATACAGTACTGTACAACTTTGTAAATGTTGAATATTGTTAAATAGTGAACTCTGCACTGTGTACTGTAGTGTAGTGTAATGTAATGCAATGTAGTGTGGTGTACTGTAGTGTAGTGTAGTGTAATGTAATGTAATATAATGTAATGTAATGCAATGTAACGTAATGGAATAAAATACAGTACAGTACAACTTTGTAAATGTTGAATAATATCAAATAGTGAACTCTGCAATTTTAGATCACTTTGCTCAGATATTATTATTAAAAAACCTCAAAAGAACCAAAAGCCATATCTCACTAAAACCAAGATTTTCTTTTCTAAAGATAGACTTATATAATTTCGACAGCTTATTATTCAAATTGATTGGAATGTAATATATAATCTAAATGATGTCGATAAGGCATACAGTGTTTTTATTGATAAACTAACCCAGATCTACAGAATTATATTTGTCCCCAAAAAGGTGACACCAACCAAAACTTCACATCAGTGGATCACGAATGATATAAAAATTTCCTATGCAAAACAGCGAGTTTTATATAAACAGTAGTTAGCTGAATAAATATATAATGATGCCTTAACAATTATTGTAAGATTTTAAAAATAGTTATTCCGAAAACGAAATAATTATCAAATTCAAAGTACATAATCAACTCTGGAAATAAAACAAAAGCTACATGGACATTAATCAAAAAAAATACTAACAGTAGTGAAAACAGACATCGATTATTGAACATTTTTGTAACGAAACGTTGATTTTAATGCAATTTTGGATGCTGCTAACACGAGTAGATATTTTATACATATAATTTTTGGAAAAAAATTTTATCAAATTAGCCATGATTAGAAACAATCAGTAATGTCAGTTATTTTCTTATGTCAAAAAATGCCACCGCGCTTAAATTACACACACGAAGACTTTTTGCATTTGTTTATTATTTATGGAGAATGTGATAAAGTGATATCTAGAACTTGTACTACATTTGTTACTAGATATCTATAAAAACAGAAAATAACACTAAACACTGTAATATGCCTATTAATTGGATTGAAGACACTTTACATAAACTAACATAGTTAAGATAAAATCAACTAAAAACATGATTCCATTTTGATTTAATAATTGCTCAAAATTCCGTCCTTTTACCATCACATATTTTTCGTACCTTCGGATTAGTTCTTCATGGATAGCTCTCAATCCTCAAAAGTTGATAATGGGCTCTCATAAACATTATTTTTAATAGTTCCCCAAATAAAATAATCTAAAATTGATAAATGGGGCGAGCGAAGAGGCCATAGGAAAGGTCCATTATTGTCGATCCATTGATCGTAGAACGTTTCTTGTAAAAAAATTATTTATAAAATACATGTTATGTGGGGGAGCACTGACGTGCTGATAAAAAAATGTTTCTATGTTCAGCGAGAGGAAAATTTTCTAAATAGTTATTATTAAAATTTTGTAAAATATTTAGATATCTTTCACCCAAAAAATAAAAAAAACAAACAAAAAATTAACTATACCTGTTAGCAGAAGAAGAAATCTTTATAACTTACTATTTAAATTTTCCTGATAAAATTCTAATGCCACCACTCCATCGTTTCTTATGGCACAGTAAACATTAAACTGCCAACTTTCTTAAAAATTTCGCTCCCTGAACACATGAGGATTCGAGTCACTCCAATAATGCGAATTAATTAAAAAGTCCATTTTTAGTAAAGTTAGCTTCATCTGATCATATAATATTTCCCAAATAAGAGTCGTCGCCTACAGACCTTATTAGAATAAATTCACAAAAATTTTCACTTTTTAGGAAATCTGTTTCTTTTAATCGTTGAACCATTTGGAACGAAAACGGGTGAAATTTATGTTTAATTAATATTCTGTGAACTGAATCCTTACATAGTCCCGATTCCTGAGCAGCTTGTCTTAATGACATCATTGGAAATGCATGAAAATATTCCAGAATTGCTATTTCTACGTTTTCGTCGTCAGCAATAGGCTTCCGCTTTTGAATTCTTGCTTTGACAGAGCCATAGTTTTTAAAATTATCCAGTATGCGTTTTAGTGTTCGGTGACGGTTTCCGATTTTGTGAATATCGAGTAGTAAATGTACTATAAGTTCTTGACATTACTTTATCACATTCTCCATAAATAATAAACAAATTCAAAAAGTCTTCGTGGGTGTAATTTAAACACGGTGGTATTTTTTGATATAAGAGAATGACTGACATTACTGATTGTTTCTAATCATGGCTAATTTGATAAAAATTTTATAAACAATTCTTGGCTTTCTCAGAAAATCGCAAATATTTCAAAAAGTTGTAATTTAAACCCCCTACAATGCTCAGAAAAAAAGGAATATAATTATACATAACTTGACGTAAAAAAATACGTTCCATTTAACTTAAACAAGTTTTCGCGGTTTGAAGTTTACAAAATGTAACGTCAAAAATGGAATACTTGGTATACTATTATTGAATTTCTTTAAATGTAGAGCGTAGCTCACCTTATGGTCTTTCTGTATGCCAAAAAGCAATGAGTATCTTTTACGCGAAGAGAATTAGAAAGGTTATTGTAAACCATTATACCTGTCAAATTTTTTTAAAATGTCAAATAACAGACGCCTGGGTTTAGGCATAGGGTATTCTACATGTTTTTGGCTTAGAATTTTATGCTCCTTTCGAAAGCCCTAAAATATATAGGGTATTCCATTTAAAATAAGAAATTTGGTATCGACTTCCGGTATAACCGGAAGTGCCAGATGCTTGTAATTATTTTAGTTGGACTGCCATTAGTAATTCCCTAAATTTTCAAAATTCAAAAAAATCTAATTTTAATTATGTACAGGGTGGATTAGATTATATGGGATTTGGGGTGTTCTCTAAAACTATGACAGATAGACAAAAACCAATATAGACTCGATTTTCGAGAAACAAACAATGGCGTAAACTGCGATCGTCTATCTTTTTTCAACTACCGAGCTACAGAGCGTTTTTGGAAAATTGGCATTTTTGGATGACCTCTATATCTCAATTATCACGTTTCGAATTGAAAATCGAGTAACACATTCCTTAGGCACTTTTTTGAGTAGAATCTGCTGCTGATAAGAAGAAAATTATGTATGCCTCAGTTTTCGAGATATAGACATAAATTGTGTTTTTGTAAATAGAACATCCTACAATTAATTTCATTGTTCGATAATAACTTAAATTAGCTTTCCAACGATATATCATATTTCTCTCTAGAAAAAGTGGTTAATTTTCGAAAAATTAAATATATTTGTGAGGAGGCCATGGAAAACTATTAACAACACCAACACTTCTTATAATATAAAATAATTTTGCCAAAAATAGGAAAACTAAACTACAAACTACTAAATGTTCGAATTGTCTTCCATTGTCATCTATGCATATTTATCGTGTTTCTAATATTTATTGGGAAGGCCATGGTAAAAAAAAGAAAATCGAAATAATCGTAAATGTCAAAAACTAATTTATGAGTTAATTGTGAGTGAGCATTGTTAAAAATGACTCAATTTATTAATTATGAAAAATATGATATAATTAAGTGTTTTATAGAATGCGGAGAAGATTCAAATTTAGCTTCCGAGCTTTATTTTAATAGGCAAGTTATAGACAGCAAAACTGTCGCCTAAACAGTATTTTTAGATATCCAGGAAAGAGATAGCCGGACTTAAAAATATTCAAAAGGCTACAACAAAATTTAGGAGTTTGGATCATTTGTAAAACCTAAGCAAAAATACATAATAAAGCAGGTAGAGGAGCTGTAGAAAATATTGTCTTAGAAACTGTAAGAGAAAATCCTAATATATCCTCTCGCGAAATACAGGAAATTTCAGGAATTCCAAAAAACAACTGCCTTGCGTTGCTTAAAAAAAAATTCAAACCCTACAAAATTAGGATTAGTTACCATCTACGCCCAAACGACTTTCAAAGGCGTCTCGATTTTTGCAAGTGGCTTTTGCGTCAGTGCAATGAAGTGCGAGGATTTGAGGGAACAATTATATGGACAGACGAGGCCCATATAAGCAGTGCCGGAATTTTTAATCGGCATAATAACTACCATTGGGCTCATGAAAATCCGCACGTTACAGTTAAACGTCAAGGACGATTTGGATTTGATATATGGTGTGGTTTTATTGGATACCAAATAATAGGTCCTCACTTTTTTTCACGATAATTTGAATACCGAAACTTATATTAACATTCTACGACAAGAAATAGAGCCCTTTGTAGACAATATGCCTATAAGATAATTTCAAAGATTATATTACCAACAAGATGGCGCCCCAAGTTATACGTCAAATGAAACACGAAATTATTTAAATGCTCAATTGGGGAGAATGGATAGGTATCTATATATCACTCAGGACTAGTTTATCAATGTTTAGTTAGCTAAGTTAACTAAATTGATAACTAACAATAAATTTAGTTAACTGGACATTAATAAACAACAAAGTAGTTTAAATATTGTTAAATTTTTCCACCCACTTTGAAAATGTGTCTGTGCAGACGCGGAGGTAACGGTTTTTCTCTCTTGATGTCGGGTATGGGCCCATTGCATCAAATGACACGACCTGCCATGGCCGCGTCGGTGGTCTTGAGTGCAGCGGTGCGTGCGGCTGCAAAGCGCCTCCTCGTTTCGTCGATGCGCAGATTAGGCAGTGGCGTACATGGGTTTTTATTTGTTTTTTCATGGCTGGCCAGTAGTACAGTCTTCTTACTGCGTCTATGGTTTCGTCTCTTCCGGGGTGTCCTATTTGGTCATGGTATTCGTGAATTACTCTGGGCCAAAATTCTAGTGGGACCACCAGAGCCATTCTGTTGTCTTTTGTGTACCAGATAAGGTTATCTTGGACGGTGTAGTCGTTATGTAGTGTTCTTTGCCAGAGTTCTGTTGGTTCGTCTTGTCCGTTGTGTAGTCGGTGCCATCCTGCTCTGGTGGCTTGGTATTCTACACTCTCTTCCTGGGCTTGTCGTATTTGTTCGTAAAGTGGGGCTGGTTCGTCGTCTTCCATGTCTAGTTGTGCGGCTGTGAGCGTGGTTGGTTGGATGAATGCCAGGGGCACTCTCGTTGTTGCTGGTGGTCGTGTGGCTGGTCATGCTTCCCCTCTGGGTTGTAGGCAGCCACCGTGTCTGGTGGGACTAGCCTCTCCTCCGCAACATCGTCGGGTTGCAGTGGGGGTCCGCTTGGGTGTCTGGAGAGGTAGTCTGGTAATTGGTTGCGTTTTTCTGGGCAGTGGCGTACTTCGAAGCTGTATTCTTGAAGTAGTAGTGCCCATCTTGTCAGTTTCGCTCGGTCGTCTTTGTATTTGTTCAGCCATGTGAGTGCTCGGCTGTCCGTGACCAGCGTGAATGGTCTGTCACCTAGGGCGGCTCTGTAGCGCTTGCATGCCCAGACCACGAGAGAACTTCCTGTTCATTGCAGTGGTAGCGTCGTTCTGTTTTGCTAAACTTTTCGCTGGAGCACGAGATGATCTGGCGCTCGCCTTCTGGTGTTTCTTGCCAAAGTACTGCTCCCATGCCGTGCATACTGGCATCTGTTTGCAGTACGAATGGTAGGTCTGGATCTGGTCGGTGTGGTGTTAAAGGTTGTGATAGGGCGTCTTTGAGTTCTTCGAAAGCTGTCTCGGCCTCCGAAGTCCAGCGGAAGTGCTTCTTGCCCACTAGGTCTGTCAGTGGAGCTGCTATGGCGGCGCAGTCGGGCACGTACTCTCGGAGCCAATTCGCTGTGCCTAGGAAGCTTTGTAGCTCTCTCATGGTGCAGGGTTTGGGAAAGTCTCTGATGTGCAGTACGTGTTCCCCCTGCGGCTTGTTATTTTGTGCTGTCACTCGATGGCCAAGGTAATCAAGGGCTTCCGCGCCAAAGTGGCACTTCTCGAGTGAGCAACGTAGCCCATGGGTGCGTAGTCGCTCCAGGACTAATCGTAAGTGATGCTGATGTTCTTGGTGTGTCATGAAGTAGACAATAATGTCATCTAAATAGACCTTGACAAATCGGTCTATGTAGCCTGCCAGTACTTCAGTCATTAGTTTTTGGAAAGTCCATGGGGCACATTTCAGGTCAAATGGCATGACCAAAAATTCGTAAGTCGCCCCGTTAGGAAATAATAGTCCTATTTTGTTGCCAGCTAGATCTCCCGATATAACTCCTGCCGACTTTTGGTTTTGGGGTTATTTTGGCAAAATTATTTTATATTATAAGAAGTGTTGTGTTGTTAATAGTTTTCCATGGCATCCTCTCAAATATATTCAATTCTTCGAAAATTAACCACTTTTTCTAGATATAAATATGACATATGATATATCGTTGGAAAGCTAATTTAAGTAGACCGAATAATGAAATAATTTACAGGGTGTTCCATTCTTATCAGCAACGTATTTTATTCAAATAAGGGCCTTAAGAATATATTACTCGATTTTCGATTCGGTACGTGGTAATTGAGATATAGAGGTCATCCAAAAATGTCAATTTTCCAAAAACGCTCTGTAGCTCGGTAGTCGAAAAAGATAGACCATCGCTGTTTGCGCCATTGTTTGCTTCTCGAAAATCGAGCTAAGGACACCTATATTGGTTTTTATCTATCTGCCGTAGTTTTAGAGAAAACCCCAATCCCATCTAATTTGGTCCACCCTGTACAGAAGAGTGTTCACCATAGTGTTATAAAAATATTATATATCAGAGATCTTTCTTTAAAAAACCTTAAAAATAAAATTAGAACTTATCTGTTACCAAAACCATATTATACATTGTAAACATATTTTAATGATAGTGCAATTTTAAACATGTGTGTGTGTGTATATGTATCATATTATTTTACTGATGTATATACTGTATATCTATTGTATATCTGATTTCTTGTGACATGTTCAACATCCATTTGGGCAAAATGTATTCACAAATGAACTAATAAACTTATCTATCCTATCTATACGCCAAGAAACTCACAAGAACATGGCAGCGGCAGATGCCGGCATGTAGCTGTAAGCCAAACACAGATCACAGATTTAGTTATCTCCTAACCTAAATACTTTTAGCGAGGTCGGGTTGATCAAAAATAAATCAAGTGAATTCAGAATTAAAAATTATTGATTACTGTTATTCCCGAAATCGATATAATTTAGTAATAACTTATAATGTTATGATCTTTATTTAAATATAGGCATGTAGAAATATTTAAGTGTAAAAAAACTGAATTTGCAGCACTGCATTAATGTCATGTCATTATTTGTGAGAAGGGTGCATAAGTTTGTTGTTAAATCTCATTGGTGTTCTATGATATACAGGGTGGGGCAATAGTGCGTCCGACTTCGATATGTCGAGTTCGATGATAATTAGAAACTTGATTTAAAAACATAAATAAACTAGACAAAAAAAATCTATAACCGGAAATTATCAGGGTCAACTAAAATTTTTTTTTAAATGGAATGCCATGTATATCAGAACAGTTTTTGAAACCTCCTTGTGGCCCACTACCACTCCTATATTATTATTGACACTCTCCCAACCACTTGGATGTAATGACTTCTTTCTTGAAATTATACCATTTACACGTGAATATTAAAAAAATCACTACAGTCACAATTATCGATTTTAAGAAAAATATGTTAGTACCAGTTATGAGACATCAGCGTGATGACACTCAGCCATTTTCATTTTCCAAAAATATACAGGTTGGCCAAAAATAATTTTTCAATTTACAACTATTTGAACTTAATTTTTTTTAAATAGAACACCTTGTATATTTTTGAACGATGTGATGTAGAATTGAAAAACGAACATTTTTTGTATGTATATCCCTATGGCTATTTGTAACCATTTTCGATTTATTGAACAATAGCTACAAAATTCTGCAATGTGCATGTAAAGCTGAATTTATATCTCAAGTCAATAGCACCACAAAGCCATTTGCGTAGATAAAAAATAAAAAAATAATGAAAAGGAGTAATACGAATCGCTAGATATTTTTTGAAAAAAATTGTAAACTGTTAAATTTTTAATGGCATTTTGAAGAAAAAAGTGTTCTTGTAAAATTTTGAAAGAACAAGCTGTTTAGGATTTATTTGTAGTTAAAATATTTTGTGCAGACGCCTAAGATTATCGTCTTAAAAGAAAATACTCATTTCCACACCTCCATGAGTGTGGTAGAGTATACGACGCGTTTTTTTTAATGGTATGCCCTTTCCTCTAATCCACATCCAAAAAAAACTGAAAATTTTCAAAGAAACTGTTCAAACTGTAATCCACCTACCTCAATACATTTCTGACACTGTCAAATCAATGAGTTAACCGCTGCAGATGTTTGATTTGGATTTTGTCGCATCTCATTACAAATTTGCTCAATCCTTAAAACTAATTCCTCTTTGGTTAACACTGGGATAACAAAAACTCTTTTTTTTTAAAGATCCCCAAATACAAAAATCTAGTGGGTTGAATTCCGGTGATCTGGGTGGTTAGGTCACTAGTGCAACGCCATTAAGCATTTCATGATGCATATCATTTATACCTATGCGACCAATTCAACGTTGTGGATAATTTGCATTTAACCATTCTCTTACAACTCTTTCAAAATGCGCTGTAGCACCATCCAATTATATCTACCTATTGTATCGCAAATCGGGAGGAAAATCCTCGATATAGTCAAGCAGGTCATTGTTAAAGAACTCATGAAATTATTGCGAGTTTAATCTTGGTGATAGCAAATGCGAACCACAAATGTTATTGTGGAAACACTTACAAATAAATCGGAAATAGCTTGTTCTATGAAAATTTCACAATAGCACTGTTTTTTTCAAAATGTTAGCAGTTCACAATTTATTTCAAAAGTATCCAGTGCCGTAATACTTATTTCTATAAAAAGAAGTTTGTAACCCCCGTATCTATGCCAATGACTTTCTGCTACTTTACATAGAAAGGCAGTGTGCCAAATTTGAAAACGATAGCTTTAGTCTTCTCAGATAATAAATTATAAACTTTTTTTTAATGAAACTTCATTTAATACGCTATATCCAAGTTATGGTGCATTTTTCGAATTATGTTCATAGAAGAAACTCCTATTATTTTTACATATTCTACATATTCCTAAAGTTTATGCCTCGGAAACTAGGGCACCCTGTATATATGATTATAAAATTTGACACCCAAAAATGGATGATTTAAATGTTAAATCTACTTTTTGCGAACAATATTTTATTTATTGTATACGTTCTTTCTTTGTTTCATGATGAAGCACGTGATTATAGCCAGTAGAATTAAAGTAAAAATAAATAAATATTTTCTTTCATATTATAATAATACGACTGTAAACTGATATGTATCATTTACATTATACATATCTCTCCCAAATATTGTAAGAAAATTTTACTGATATACAGTTACTCTTACTGAGTTTTTTCAAACTTAATTTTATTCCAAAAAATATATTTCAACATTTACAAAGCTATTTCATAGAATCTATTCCCATGAAAGAAATCAATCAGTTTAACAAATCCATTTTCAACATCCATGCACATAAAATATGAGTGAAACGTAGTTTAAAAACTGTCGAAGTGTAGTTTATTTATGAGAAATCCTTTTTGATTTAAAAGGTTCTTTCCCAACAAGATATAGTATTTCTATAAAGAAGTATGTACCTTTTATAATAATTTTTCATTCACATAGCTCATGTTCTTCTTATAAATAAAATATTAAATGAAGAAATAAGAAAGGAATCAAAATAAAATTCTTGGTAAGCAATAGTAATAAAATGAGTATTTAATTTGTAGAAAATTGATAAAAAAATATCTTCAACATCTATTAATCAGAAATCCTCCGTCTATTTTAAAAATCTGATAGATAAAAATTTTAAAATAGGATTTATTTAATTAATATGTTTACTTTTAAATCATTTAAGCCATATATAATCTGACTTACATCGGTTTCTAAGTGCCTAGCTTAGTCTAAAAACTTTGCATAACTCATTCAGATAATTTTGCATTTATTTATTAATAATTTCTCACAAATGTCATCAAATAATTACATTTTTCAGAATTTTAATTTTAAATTAGTTTCATTTGGTTTTTATTGCTTATTCTTTTACAACATTCCTCATTGATTGGCAACAATTTGTTGTATAACAATAGAGCTAAATCTACCCCACAAAAATTAAAACATGGTGTTCCTCAAGGGTCTCTCTTGGAGCCCAATATCTTCACAATTTACATTAATGATTTTCTAAATTGAATTAAAGATAATGTTTTAGCCATTTTGTAGAATATTTAAACAAAATAATGGACCAATATTGGTCCAGAGATGTGAAATGATTGGCTCAATATTAAATGTAAACAAGCCGCTAAATTGACTCAATATTGACTGAACTATAATGGGATGAGATTGAAAAAGTACATCGCACATAATGCAATATCGTATTATATGATATATTCCTTGATTATCATCCCAATATAGTTCAATCAATATTGTGTCAATCTAGCGACTTTGAGCCAACTTTTCACAGCATTGGACCAATATTGGTCCATTATTTTGTTTCCATGTTCTACACGAGAGGTTGTATGATATTGATCTCTTAGTGCAGTGGTCCTAGAAAAAATTACATTTTATTATTCGAACATGATAATTGCAGTGCTAGCTGAACGCGAGTTATCTTTAACGTGCTCACATCGTAGATACACCGAACATACAGTTTTACATTCCTTTCTAAAGATGGTGATGCTAGCAGGTCCGACCATCCTATTACATCACCGATTTGATCCTGTTAGGTTTATGTGGAAGCACGCACCACTGTTCGTCACATCACCGAGCCTATGCAAAATTTGAAAATCGAGTACATGAAAATACTAAATATCAGCGGCGCTGGTGAATTATAGATTATGCCATATCTAACAATTTGAGCATGGAACCCATTCCATATTTTAAGATATAACTACCAAGATTAACTAAAAAAGTGTTGTAAAAAAAATTACGATTGAAGTTTGTGAAATAAAATTGCAAAAATGGCCTGCTGACCAAGGTTATTTCGTAGACAATTTGTAAAATATTAGCAAAACATTTTTTCAATGATCAGGAAGCCAATTTATCAACATATTTCAGATTTCTTTTAAAAAAATCTGGTTTTGCTTATAAAGTTATGATATTTTGAAATTCGCAAAATTAATAATTCATTTAAAACAATATTTCAAAATGTCATAACTTTACAAAAAAAAAACGTAATTTTTTAACGACGTCTGAAACCTGTCGATAAATTTTCCTCAGATGACGAAAAAAAATGTTTTGCTATAATTTTACAAATTGTTTACAAAATGACCTAGGTTGGCAGACCAGTTTTGCAACTTTTTTCACAAACTTCGATCGTAATTTTTGTTTAAAAAACTTCTTTATTTAGTCTTTGTAGTTATATTTTAAAACATGGTATGGATCCCATACTCCAATTATTATAAATGTTAAATATGGCATCACTTATAATTCACCAGCCGCCGCTGCTAAACATAATTGAAAACTTTTCAATAATTGCAAATTTTTCAATACTGAATAGTTGACAATGGTCACAAGAATGACCCATATTAATTATCTGTTTTACAATTAAAAATTGTATACAGTAAAATTAAGGCAAATCGTTAAAAAAATGGTATAAACTTCTAAATCTAAAAGTTGTCATCAGATTTTCATAATTTGTGGTTTTTGCGAAAAAATAAAAAATATCGGCTTCTTTTTGTGTGAAATATATCGGCCATTATTCTTTGTAATTTTTGGGAAATTCCCATTATTTTTTTCGCTACAGTCTGTTTATTCACAAATACTGTAGTTATACAATCAGATTTTTTGGTGAACGACGAAGACAAAACTCAATTTCTAAGACTCATCAGACTCATTGAAAGTGTCGGATCGAAATCTAACAGTTATTCCCTGATGCAGAAGTTGCAACCGACTTCATCATTTCAGTAAAATTTGAGACAAATAAATTGTTATTGGCGAAGGCACAGATCTTCTTGTCTTATTGTCATTATCTTGAGATAACGATAACATATTTTTGAGAAAATCAGATCGTAAGAGTGAAAAAGAAAAATGCTATTGTATGTTTAAAACCAAATAATCTCTCGAGAAAGCATCACAGCACATGGTGTTCATTCATGATATTAATATCATGGGATAGTACTTTATGGATAGGAAAAAAGAAAGTATTGATTATACTGAAGAATTGTGAAGAAATTCTAAATAATATGAAGCAGGGTTTATGTCGTATATCTCTACCTTCTGTTGGTGGTGTATTTAATTTTTAGACGTCTGTGGATGTTTTAGATTTGGAAAAACGTTATCAGGGGAAGTGAACCCCTAATGTTGACAGATTATTGCTGGACACTGAGAAGGGATGTTTCTGAGGATAAATATAGTACAAATATTTCCACATTTTAGAACCTTGTAAAACCTTATTTATAAAAGTAATGATAAGTAATATACATTTTAGCAAAACATAATTGCTTTGTCACTTGAAAACCTGCCTGATTCTGAAAACATCTGAACTCAGCATAAAAAGTACTATAAAGTTCACCTATCTTAGTTCTTGGGACAAAAAAAGTTCAAAATTTTGTTGCCTAGTGCAATTTTAATATAATACCTGAGAAAAATTAACCTTATTTCTTTTCTGATAGTTGTCAATTTTATTTCCCCCCCCCATTCGGTAATGACGTAATCGCCATTACTTTTAAATGGCAATCCTCACATTTTTTTAAGGATTCTGATTATTTTTAAAATTCTGCTTACAGCAATGTACGATTGTGTGATATGAACAGAAAAATCGAGATAGCTGCGGAATTTTTATCAATTTATTTGAAACAAATGAATAATAAGTTGACAGAACGCCAAATAAATAATAGGTATATCTGTTCAAAAAGCATTAAACTATTAAGTTTCCACACACTTCTTGGCAGAAGGTAAGTTGATAAATGAATTCCTGCCTAAAATCTCTTGGATAATCCCCAGGATATCATTTCGGATTCCTTCTTTTAAAGCTTCATTGGAATTTGATCTGTTAAAGTGGACTTCACTCTTAAGATAACTCCAGCGTCCAGGAAAAATGTCGTTTAAATAGTCTCAAACGGTAGTGCGACAATGAAGGGGTGTTCATTCTTGGGTGTTCCATAAAGCATTATTGAGAATACCGGAGTTGCCGTGATTTGGGACAGCACGGCTAGAGCAGCAACGAGACGGTCTATGAGTAATTTCAAATACTTCTCACCTGTTAGTGTTCCTTCAATGAAATAGTGTCCTAAAATTCTACTCCCAACAATGCGAGTCCAAACATTAAATTTTTCTGGATATTGGGTATGGCCCTCTATCATACAGTGTGGATTCTGGGAGCCCAATAACGACAATTTTATTTATTAACCGTTACGTTAAGATAAAACGTAGCTCCATAATAAAAAATAATACAGTTGTAAAATCAGCATCAGCATTACACCTCTCCATCATATTATTACAAAATTCAATTCTGCTGTACAACTCATGAACTAAAGTCACTTTATATGGATGCAATTTATATTTTTTTCAAGTACTTCACAACAAGCCAACGCTCGTGCGTATTTTCTTGATTGAATAACATCCCAAAATTTACAAGTATACAAAAATTCTGATTTCTTACAATTAATGGGATCAAGTCTTACTTTTAGTTTCCTACCGACTGATTATTCAAAATAATCGAAACAGATACCAAATCTTAATAAATGAATGTAAAATAAATTTTAAATATTTGTGAATTCATGGCTTATTAATACAAACAAATTAACTAATATAACTAATATCAATATTGAAGAGAAGTATCATTTGGTTAGTGACAAATGAAACTTCCATCTGAAAATATATTTTTAATGTCAAGAAATTTCTTCGAAAACTGTTCGTTTATATAAAAACTGTACAATTTACACCCGTCATAATAGATACGCATATTGTTTAATGGTGATTTCCCGTTAAATCTCTGGGGTGTTGAAAATATTATACACGTTGACAACACAGAACCGGAACTTCAGTCTATATTAATTTCTGTACCAGGCATATGAAAATGTAGTTAATTCTTGTTAACATACGTACACTGTATTTTAGTCATTTTTGAAGTCCATAAAATGCAAGCGTATTTGTTCTGGTTAAAGGGTGGAAAGCTAACAAAGTTAACCTAAACACACAACACATTCGAAAGTCACTGACCCGATTAAATCGACATGTTTGTTTATATCACAACGTATCGTTTTCCTATATTGCTGCGCTTTTAAAATTCAAAACACGCTTTAAGCTGCACATATTTTACCGACCAAAACGTTGAGAGATTATTGAAATACTAATGGTAAAATCCATAAATTATCCTCACAATTTATATTTTAAGCTTTATAATTTCAGTTTATGAGTTTAGAACCTCTCAGCTAATTTGTTAAATTATAAAGATAATCTTCATTTTCCTCTTTAACGGTTATACATTTTATCTTTTAATATATGTACGTATATTTTAGCATAAAGGAGAAACTAAATATACCAACCGAATATTCTAAGCCATAGGTAATTTTATTCTCTTTTTTTAAAGATGTTATTAATATTTGAAGGAACTGGTGGCACAGCAGGTAACGTAGGTATCAACTAATAAACTAAGAATATGTAGACGGGTTCTATCCTATACCTGCAAAATAACTTATTAACAAATTATCCTTACGGAGTGACTCATACTCCACAAATTCATTTCCTATATACCGTCTGTAAAGTGACAAATGTGGCAATATGTTAGCAAAGACTGATTGAAAAAGCGACATAACAACATGTGTGTATTGTAGGTGGTTGTAGGGTCAGAGACCGAGCCTGTCTTTACGTTCGCTGGGCGTGTCTTTTTTCTATCTCATTTCATCCTAGTTCACAGCCATCGCTCATCTTCTTCACCTGCCGTGGGCCCACTTAAGCGTAATGAAACTTTGACTTAGAAACCGGTAACAAAAATAATTTGATAAGTTAACATATCCTGACATCCAGAAATATTATTCAGTTCCTCTGCTAGAGCAAGTGTACTGTTGACATTCCGGGTCTTTGGCCGAGCGGGCTGGCGAAGTTAGTGACGTGAAACACGGACTCTGCACGAAAAAAAATATTTTTTTTTCAGAAATGATATTATAAAATCGCACAAGCAATATAAAATAGTTTAAAAAAACAAAAAACACTTTAAGCAATTAAACTAAGTAAAAATAAATATAGTTTAAAAAAACAAAAAACACTTTTAAAAAAGACTAAAAAGTAAAAATAATTATTAATATAAATGACAACCACACAAAAACTTTCTAATCAATATTTCTAACTAGCCACAATTGGCGATTTACATAGGATTTACGAGAGTCACTTTAGCTGTGGGGCAGTTAACAAATATTTTTCAAATATATTTATTTTTTCTTTCTAAGATGTTATACGTCTAATATTTAGTGGTAACAACTACAAACGACGAAACAAAATGTGAATGTAGAAATGGACAATTGCTAGAAAATAAGTCAATTTAAATATCTCAGTAATTATAAAGGAGTAATTTGCTCGGTGGTGTGACAAGCAGTGGAGCAACTATCTACTCAGATGACCCAGGCTCAAATCTGGGTCGGTACAAGTTGATGATATTATAGTGGCTGAGCAAACCCGCTAATTTCAGTTTCATTAAAACTAATTTTTCCATTACAATTTACTGGGAATTATAAGAACTATATTTAATCTTAGGATTTTAGATATTCTTGAACAGAATAAAAACCATTTGTTAGAAGAAGCTTCTCACAGCAGTGATAAATTTTTTTATATTATTTATTTATTTTACTGAAGTATCCACTTTATTAACACCAAAACACCATATACTGCACTCGACGCCTTTCGTCAACGAAGTTGGCATCATTTGGAGATGATTAAAACTAACCTTATGCTTAAAATCCACCCGATTTATACCTAAACTATTGTCACAGTTCGGTGAACCGTGACTCACTAACCAGTAGATCGGGCTATTTGGGATTGGCCCTCTGTCACTATTCATACTATTTTTACACACTGTGATTTCCAAGCCTTCAATTGCATCCAGCTGTGTAGTATTTGTTACATTCCTAATTAATCTTAAATTACTATTGTCTATTTTATAGTAACTTTCAAACGTATGTTGGGCAACACTAGACATATCTATTCTACCATATCTGAGATAAGCCATCCGTTCTTTGAATCTAGTTTGAATTGATTATCCAGTTTGTCCAATATACTTCTGATTACAGACGTTGCAGCTAATTTCGTAAATCCCCGACTTTTTCTTTGTTTCGATTTTGTCTTCTGGATTGAATAAAAGTTTTATTTTCCCATGAATGATCCACTGTCATACCTATGTCTTTCCAATATCACAGGTGAATCGAGGATCGTATAGATCCGGATACAAATTTCGGATTTTCTCTTTCATTTTTAGTCGAGAAATTTCGAGGTGTCTCTTTAAATTTGCGATTCCTAATTATTTTATCTACTAATTTACAGAATATCCATTACTCGCGGCTATATCCTTAATTAATGCCTTTCCCTTTTACAAACCTCTCCTTATTGAGGGGCAAACTTGATAGGCGATGAAATAGAAAATTAAAACTAGCCATTTTGTGTCGAACACAATGGTAAGAGTCATTAGGGATGTATTTTCTGTATATGTCAATTTATAACTTATTTTCACTATTTCTAATTAATAATACATCTAAAAATGGCAGTTGTTTAATTTAGAAACAAAGTTGTTAATATCAGTAATTTTTGTATCAAACACTGCAAAGATATCATCCACATACCTTAATCAAACCCTGGGCAAATACTCGAATTATTTTGTTGCTTTTGTTTCGAATCTATTCATGAAGATATTGGTAATAAATGGTGACAAAAAGTTACCCATTACTGTTCCTTCATGTTGTTCGAAAACATTGAATTGAGATCAATTTTATTTAATGCAAACTTTAGTGAGTTAGATATTCTTTTACTATATCTTGAATCAGATTGTTAGATTTGAGTAAACCCTTAAGGTAGTCCAAGGTCTGTGGTATCGGAACACTTGAAAACAATGAACAAACGTCAAAGGAGATCAAAATTTCATTTTCTTGAAACTGGATATTCTTCACCTTATTAATGAAATGATTGGAATTAATCACACTGAAACTAGATGGTGCAATGGGTAAACTTTTGAAATCCTCTGTTAATCATTTTGACAGGTGGTAAGTCGGCGATCCAATTGCTGAAACAAAATGGCGCACCGACTTTCCTGATTTATGTATCTTAGGCAAGTTACAATCTAGGTACACTTAGTTTAGATATATGTATAGATATATATTAGATATAGATGTATCCTCCTATTTAAAGATTTCAACCCAAATCAGGATTACGATGGCTTCACAGTCAATGAAACTGAATCTGTATCATAAGGTTAGTACTAAGATTAGATTAAGAGTCAGATATTTGGTTTCTAAAAATCTGCAAACGTCTTTTAGTTTTTCCAAATTTAGTTCAGGTTAAAATTCCAAAATCTTCACACATTTTAGATAAAGTTACAATGTCTGCAAAGCAGAAATGGCTGGATTTAGAAATTAAGTATCTGTATTGTAAACGAAATACGCTTGAATTACAAGCGTATGGACTTCACAAAAAGCGTCCTTATAAGTTAAATAATTTAGAACATGAACAATGGTGTGACTTTCAGAGGAACATGATTTTATCAGTTAACACAAAATTTATTAAGAAAACTCAGACCTGACTAATCACATCACAAGAAAGTATTCCTTAAAAGTTTTAAACATTGTAGAAAATCGTTGCTCACAGTCGTTTGATAAAGAAGAAATTTATCTCCTTAAGAAGATATTAAATTTTACATTACTTACCTCTGACGGCATTCTAGATACAAATGTTGCAATTCAATACCTTCCTGATTCCTCTAAAAAACTTGTCAGAGAAGTTGAAGAAATCAAATCTCGACAAATATTATCACTAAAGTAAATAGAATCCACAAAGTATAGAAAAATTATCAAACGGTTGCGTGAAAAAGATTGTTTTTACTTAAAAGCTGATAAGGGTTATGAGGTTGTCATTTTAGATAAAGAAAGGGTAGACAATCTGAATTGTAATGGACGTTATAAAAACTTTCTAGAAATCCATTACCAAAAATGATTACTGAAATAAGAAATGTATTAAAATCCTGCAACAACCTTATAACTCTAGATATAAATAGGATGTTACATGTATCTAATTCAAGTGTACCTAGATTGTACTGCGTGCCTAAGATACATAAACCAGGAGATACGATGTGTGCTGTTGCTACCTATCAAAATGGTTAATAGAGGAGTTCAAAAGCTTACCCATTGCACCATCTAGTTTCACTGTGATAAATTCCAATGATTTCATTAAAAGGTGGAGAATATCGAGTTGCAAGAAGATGCAATTTCGATCACCTTTGACGTTTGTTCATTGTTTCCAAGTGTTCCGATACCATAGACCTTAGACTACCTTAAGGATTTACTCGAATCAAATAATCTCAGTCAAAATGCCCAAAAGACAAAATTGAAACAAACGGAAAGTCGGGCATTTACGAAATTAGGCGTAAGAACTGTAATTAAAAGTATGTGGGACAAACTAGATGATCAATTCAAACTAGATTCAAGGAATATAATATTCATCTCAAATATGGTAGAACAGATAAATTGCCCAACATGTGTGTGAAAACAACCATAAAATAGTTATTAGCAATTCAAGATTAAGTAGGAACTTAACAAATACTAGACAGTTGGATGCATTTGAATGCTTGGAAATCACAAAGTGTAAAAATGGTATGACAGGGCCAATCCCAAATAGCCCGCCCAATTGATTAGTGGGTCACGGTTCATCGAACCGTGACAATAGTATACGTATAAATAGGGCAGCTTGTTAGCATAAGGTTAGTTTTAATCACTGGCGGTTCTTCTATAGGGTCATTTGGTCAATGACCTCCCACATACAAATAAAAAAAATAGAGCTATTCATTTTCTGAAGTTTAAAAATATATAATATATATATATTTTTAATATTCTTAAAAAATATATTAAAGTTTCTAGTTCATTCTATGCACAATACTATTCCAATATCTAGATCATTACATTATTCATTTATAGAACTTAAAAATCTTGGGTCAATCCACAACGTGTCCTCAAAGCCAGCTACGGACCGAATTTATAACGAATTATAGTGAAATAGACATGCGCGAATCGTCAGAAAGCAAAAGAGACAGAAAACACTGGCGGGGGCAATGTATCTGACGATCCTGACACGGTAACGCACGAAATTTAGTACAAAACAACAGTCTTAATGTTGACTAGGTATGCGTTGGTCGATAAATTCTATCGCGTTGTTTTTAATGTTTTTATTTGTGAACATTTTATTAGTAAATCTCTACTTGTCGTGAAATTAAATAAATTAGTGTATTTGGTGTTTACTATTAAATATGAGTGTTGTACAAAATATATTAAAACTGAAAGATGGACATAAGTTGGGTTATGAAGACCGAGTGAAATTCAAAGGTGGTGGCAGTCCAAAACCTAATATGACGATAAAGCAAACATCTCTTGATAAGAAAAAAGAAATTAATAGGTATGTTTAAGTAAAAAAAGTTATCCTTCAGCAAATTTTATTCATTGTTACGCTCATCAACTAAATTTAATCTTACAAAAAGCATCAACTCAGGATAAAAAGCATAACAATTTTTTTTGCTAATTTACATAGCTTTTCTTCATTCTTTGGAAAATCGCCAAAAAGAACAGCCGTGTTAGATAATGTTGTTAAGGTGATATTACCTAAAGCTGCTCCAACACGATGGAATTTTAATACAAAGTGCATAGAGACTGTTTATACCTATCGAACAGAATTATTAAATTGTTTAGAAAAAATCATTGATAATGAATCAGAAAACAACACTCTAAACCAAGCTGTTGGTTTAAAAAACTACTTACCAAATGAACATTTTCTTTACTGGTTAAATTTTTTTCATTTAGTTATGCCTCATTGTGATACATTGTTCAATCAATTACAAAAATGTAATGTCGATGTCATAACAGTAAATAAGTGTATTGGCGTTTTTAATAGTAAAATTGAAGCCATCAGAAATAAAATTTTGAATAACTTGGAGGAGACATTCATGCAGTTTGCCCAGAGATGTAAAACGGAAGAATCAAAAAGGAGAATTTTATTAGAAGTTTGTAATATAATTACATCTGAGATCAAAAACAGGTTTGGCTTCAGTAATCATTTAGCAGTGTCTCAGTTATTTCACGCAGATCGATTTAAAGATTATAAAAAAAGTTTTCCTCAAGATATGTTTAAATTAGTTAAAACGGAGTATCCAGTCATAAATCATTTGAAACTTAAAACTGAATTAGAAGTATTATATAGCCGAGAAGATTTTTCCAATAGTGAAGGTGCAGTTGCTTTGTTACAGCTTTTTATTAACAATAATTTGTGCAATACTTTTTCTGAAAGTGTCAAACTGTTAAAAATCTTGTGTACTCTCCCTTTGACTACCGTCGAAAGTGAATGTTGTTTTTCCACCTTAAAAAGAATAAAGACATTTTTAAGAAATACCATGGGTCAGGAAAGGTTATCTTCTTTAGCTATGCTTACCATAGAAAGATCATTAATAATGAAGATAAAAGACTTTAATGAAAAAGTAATTGACCACTTTGCATCTAAAAAGACCGGAGGATCGACTTGGAATTTAAATCACTTTAAAAGGTAGGTAATACAGTAAACTTTTCTAATTGACCTCCCTATCTCTTGACCCACGAACCGCCGTTGGTTTTAATCATCTGATGATGCCAAGTTGGTTGGCGAAACACATGTCGAATGCAATATATAGTGTTTTGGTAAAACCATGTCACTGTTTACATTAAGGTTATCTGAACCTTCAGCAACAAAAGAAAAGGGGTTGTCATAACTCACCTAATAATGAAACTTTTCTACAAAGTAAAAGTTGTTACACGACTTTAGTTGCAACAATCTGCAGTTTGCAATTAGTAGTGACACTAGACTCGCCACAGAGCAAACTTTCTGATTGTCGTTTAATGTATATTCATGGCTCCGTAACAACAGATAAAGGAGAAATATCACATGATGTGACAGCCTAAGCCGTTTTAATTAAAAATTAATATAATAATGTTAAATGTTTATTTTTGTCATATACCCGCTTTTTATTCACTGAATGGAGTGCAGAGAGAAAACAAAATTGTTATAAAGATATAACATGCATTTTTTATGGATCTATATTTAAACTAAATTTACATATACTGTTGCAGATTGTTTATTAAAGTTTTGTTATTTTCAAACTTCTTGAATCCTATCAATTTAATTATTTTGGATTAAATCCGATTTTTATTATATATTCTCTTATCTTACACTTTCAAATATAACTGAAACACTGCGAAGGGGTAGCTAAAACGTTTATAAGAGAGTTTTTTCGGTATAAAAATACACGTGGTAGGATTTTTATTGGTTACCACAATGACAAAGTCAACCGTTTCTAAAATGAAAGTGACACCTTCACGTATTGAATGACACTTCAATCACAAAATGAAGTGTTTTTATGAAAGACCTGAAAATGAAACTTTAACATCATTCGAAGATCTGTTTCAAGAATATAGGCTGACAGCAATGTTGATCAAGTACAAATAATGTCGCAAATGGTAACGAATATTTATAATCATCTCTCATACATAAAATATTATCACACAAGTTCATAGTCGGAGAATCGGGTCTATCTGCTGTGAGGAATATGATTTCTTATATATCCAGTGGCGTTACCAGAAAAAAACATGGTCAGATGATATTGTTATTTCATAGTTCGAAGGACGTCCAAACTTTGAGATGGTAGTTGACTGACTTAAAATCTAAACACTGTAGTGATCAAAGACTAACCGACATGCAGTATCTTGAGGAATTCACAGATGTTCGAGGAAGCATTTTTAAATAACATGTCGAGTTACGAGTTTCATGTATGAGTGGATGGTGGGAGTGTATACGAAATGGTTTAACCTTTAAAATCATGGTAAACTCCTGGTTGACATTGAAAAACATGCGAATTTTTGCTCTATGATTTTTTGTCGTCAGAAGCCCTGAAAGAGATTTATTCACGTCCAAACCGATGTTCTTGGTATTCGAAATGTCATGAAAAATGTGACTGACAAGAATTGAAATTAACAAATGAAAAAGAAAAACAAATGAAGATTATTGATTTTGGAGTTTTGTTTTTGTGCCAGAGATATTGGCGGAGAGAAACAGAAATATGATAAAAATCTGTTTATAAATAATATACAAAATAATGCTTTAGATACAGAAGTTATGTTATGGGAAGTTTAATGAACAGTAAATAAATAAAGGTAAGAGGATAATTAAGTAAGATTACTTAGAATATTTCAAAATTAAAATAGGTCATAAAAGAAAGCATAATAGTTGAATAGGAAGAGGATTTTGACAACAATAAAATGAGGGATATAAAATAAAACTACATATCGGACAGCGCATATAAAAAAAGTAAGGATATAAACATTTTAATAAAATTAAATAAAAACAACCAATAGTTTGATTAATTAATATTTATCAATTTAGACAATTTATGTCACATATTATAGAACTGTCATTTAATTTAAAATAATTAAGTATTATGTTAGCTAGAGAGCAAGGATATGCATGGAGTGTAATTTTGTAATAATATAAAATATTTTGTAAGGATTTATTTTGGAGTTTAATTACAAAGCACATATGCTGGAATAGTGTATTATATTAAACGAATAAAAAGTTAAAATAAAAAATAATTAAACAGTGACAGTAATATAAGAAAATTAATATTGGATATAGATCCACATGAATATTCACCTTGAGTCCTGAGATTTCGATACTAAATTAAAAAAAAAAAAACAAGCAAATGCGGCAACTTTGTTAATAAATTATAGTGACAACCAACATAATATCATAATTAATTAAATTATTTAAAAAAAATACACACAAGGTTAATAATTATTTTGATTAAAACTTAATCCGACCTCAATAATTATTATGTATCAATATTTATAAAGTTTTAAATTTTTATTTATATATTGCTCTATTTTAATAGAACATATTAATTATTACCATATAGATACATTATTATTAATATTGTGATATTATGGAAATATGAAACCTATGTTTTTATGATTTTAAAATCCATTTACTTCTAAATTAATTTAAATTAGTATGGGTAAAAAAGTCAGTTACTAAATTAATTGCTGAGATAAAGTTAATTAGAGATAATTGGTTCATCCTAAAACAATTCCATTGAATCCACTTTTTAAAAGGGTTGACTGCGGATTTACTGGAGTGTTTTCTGTTAAAAAATAAAATAATCTCAGCTTATTAACGATTTATTCTTTGATAAAATATAGAAAATATTAATTACATTAATTTAAATAACTGTTTAATATATATATATATATATATATATATATATATATATATATATATATATATATATATATATATATATATATATATATATATATATATATATATATATAGTGGTGAGAGGTATGAAACTTCTCCTATGGTTCTGAATGCTACTATCCGACCGGCATCCTCGATGTCTCTGTGGCGGATAGCGACTTCCCATTACAGCAAATACCGAGAGCAGCGACCCCTAGCCCAGGTGGACTAAACTAATGTGATTAAATATAATTTGAAGGAAACAACTACTCAGCGGGCAAATACCCCGACCTGCATTGAATTACACACCTTCAAATCATGATAGATCGATAGCCAATATCATTTGTCAATTCCTAACCAGACATAGATCGATTTCGAACTTATTTGTTCTCTTCAGTATGCCATAGGTTATGGAACAGACAAATGATGATGATGATCATTTGTCTGTTCCATAACCTATGGCATACTGAAAAGAACAAATAAGTTCGAAATCGATCTATGTCTGGTTAGGAATTGACAAATAATATTGGCTATCGATCTATCATGATTTGAAGGTGTAATTCAATGCAGGTCGGGGTATTTGCCCGCTGAGTAGTTGTTTCCTTCAAATTATATTTAATCACATTAGTTTAGTCCACCTGGGCTAGGGGTCGTCACTCTCTACTTGCTGTGATAAGTCGTTATCCGCCACAGAGACATCGAGGATGTCGGTCGGATAGTAGCCTCGAACCATAGGAGAAGTTTCATACCTCTCACCATATTCACTTCACCATAGTTAGTATATAACTAGCAGGTTGGCCACTATCATTTGTCTGTTCCATAACCTATGGCATACTGAAGAGAACAAATAAGTTCGAAATCGATCTATGTCTGGTTAGGAATTGACAAATGATATTGGCTATCGATCTATCATGATTTGAAGGTGTAATTCAATGCAGGTCGGGGTATTTGCCCGCTGAGTAGTTGTTTCCTTCAAATTATATTTAATCATATATATATATATATATATATATATATATATATATATATATATATATATATTATGGTATGCATAAAATTTTAAAATTTTGAATTTAATATTCTATATGCAATCTATATATATTTTTAAATATGATTTTGTTATTATTGATTTGTCACAAATATTACATTTTAAATTTAGCTGCTCTTAATCTCAGTTAGTCGGTTCAATATTGTTTAGAACTATTAAAATAATAATACAAGATTATTCAATTGAATAAGACTTTTATTTTGATCTACAAATTCCAAATTTATTACAATATAAATTTTATAACTACCCACACTGATAAGTTTAACCAATCTCCTGATTTTGACTTTGACTTTACTATTTCAATAAACTTACTTCTTTATTTTCTATTTGCTTTCTTAATAAAGTAATTAAATAAGTTTCTTTATTTGCAATTAATGAACATTTAACCTTTCATCAGAACTGATATCATTTAATTTATGTTTAAAATTTCTCAAAATTATTCTCTTCTTTATTATTTATACGAACATACCATTTATATATTCTTACTATACTCTTACTAATATTATTATATTAACACAATTATATACAATTATATTAACACAATTCGTATCTTTCTCTTGACTGGCTCATTGTATTATCAGCAAGAGTTTCCTTATTTCTGATGATGTATATTCCATATCAATTTCTTCATCAGTACTTGACATTTTTCTCTACAAAATGTTATTTTATAAGTAATATATTATTATTTAGCTAAACTTACTGCCTTAAAGATCTCCAAGAAACCTCTAAATGTTCACAAAAAACTTCAAAACTGTTCAAAATTATAAAACGTCAAATGCGAGGCCAGAAATAAACGAGGTCCGTAAAGGACCTCTTAACTTGGGTGAGGAGAGACAGAAGGGGAATATTACGCGTCATAGTGTATGCCTTGTTGGGAATCATACGTTTGTTGTGTTCATTTTATAATCGTCTTGTGTTGGCATCATTTGGAGATGATTAAAACTGACAGTTTTAATCATCTCCAGATGATGCCAACTGGTTGGCGGAAACGCGCGTCGAGTGCAGTATATAGTGTTTTGGTGTTTCGTGGAAAACTACGTCAGTGTTCTTTTACATAATATTTATAAAGGACTATGGGTTATTTACAAAACTGAAATCAGTGCTTAGTAACAGGACAAGGTGATCCTTATATAAGTACATCGAAAAAATTCAGGAAATGATTCCTGAACCTATATATTTTGAGATGTCTATAGTTATTTATTTGTGGCATCCTATAACGTTTTTTTCTCACTTCCTTTGACTATTAAGCCACTGTCCTATTTTGAGATGAAAAGCTAAATGAAATTTTGCTCATAACTGATTTGTTTAGTAGTGTTGATTTAAAAAAACCTACTAAAGGTCTCTGAAATACTTGAAGATTTTTTATCAAACTTGCTGTGCATAATGAGCACTTTTAGAGACTTATTTGTTGTAAACATTTAGAGCATTTTTTTTAAATCAACTCTGTATCCGAAATAAATTTAATGACAAAACATCATTTGAGCTTTTCGTTAATATAGGTTTGGGAATTATTTCCTGAATTTTCTCGATGCATGCACTTAAGGATCACCCTGTGTATATTAGCTATAATATGTGAAAATCTCCGTTTTATCGGAAATCATAATTAATGAACGGGAACATACCAGAAATATTATAAATTATAACATTTTCGAACTGTTTGGTTGGCATTCGTAAACCACCCTGTACAAACGGGTGGGGAGTAAATAATCATCAAACAACAGACAATTAAACATACGTATTTTAAAAACCATGCCAAAACATTATATGTTGTAACTTGTGAAGATTTGCTAAAAAAATGGTTAAATTTGGTGATAATTAATAATCGACAACATAAAATTTAATGAGTGTAGTAGTTTTATTTTGATCATACACAAAACATGTAACGCCAAGAAAATAAATGTACGCAAGTTTATTCAATAATTAGTATTTCTATTCCTCAGTTATTTTTATTATGAGTTATTTATAGTGGTTCTTTTGATTGTTAAAACACATGTTAAAATAAATAATAAACATAAACGTATATAGAATTAACATAATTCATAAGATTTAAATTTGTAAACGAAAGCATACCAATGTACGCTATTTCAGATCAGGCATACAGATGACGTATTCCCGCCATTAATTCTATTGGTCAAAAAGTTAAGAGGTAAACAGCCATGATTCATTGAAAGCCACGAGGAATTATTCGACGTGATTTGTTGGAATGATACTTGTTCCAACATAATTTTCTGTTGTCGAATGTGTAACCTCACAAATAGTGTTACAGAAAAAATATTTTTAACATCTAAATATCTGCGTGTATTTCCAGCGTTAATTTTTAAAAAATACAAGATATATCCTCTAATGACGTCAGTATTAGGTCACTGCCAGAAGGTTTGGATCATACTATGGTTGCAGTGGAATGAAAACTTAGAATCTACCCTAGTGGCATGGCGACCAAAATTATATTAGCTAATGACAATAATCTACGTTGGTTTGCAAGAATTTTATTTAGTAAAATTGTCAAATACAAATCGAGTTTAATATACTGTACGATGTTTGAAAACAGTAAGGGTTTGAATTTTAAGTAACTTCTATAATAGCTACGACAATCTCCGATATTACTAAAACACTCAAATAATTGATATTATGGAAAGATATAATTATTGCTTGAAAAATTCATATTTTCATTTTGAATGAAAAATAAGGGACCAATCACAAATTGAAAACCCTAGTCCAACAACACTTTTACCAGTAATTGTAAAATTGTTGAAATAGTCTGAAACACCCCTACGATCTGTGCTATTGATTTATTCTTGGTTATCAGTTTGAATTTAAGAATAAAACTATAATAATTCTATTTATAAGATTAACTTCATATATTCAAAAAACAATAAATTGGGATGTTTTTCTTCAGCTCTATTTCTTCATATCGGAAAGTTTTTATTAGGGACCATCAGAATGGAATATTATTGTACATACTACATATACTCGAATATTTCCAATATTTAATATCAATAGGCATAGTGGCCGAGTGGATAAGGCGCTTATAGATATTTAATTGGTACCGAATGTCTATGGTTCGATTCCACCCTGGAGCAAGTCACAAATTTTATTTATAATTTGTTTCGGACCAAGATGGGAGAGGAAATTGTCGATGCCTTAGATATGGTTCGGACTCTACAATAAACTGCAGGACCTCGTCTCTTTCGCAATACAAAATCCTAGGATTTTCTGTGGGTTACTTCAGTGACTTGAGAGGCAGTTAAGAAAACATTTTAATAATATAGAACTTATAACTGAAATCTTTAAGTTAAAGTCAAGAATCGCTTCTCTCTAAATTTTACACTTCCTTCCACGCAGTAATTCTATGATCTCCAGTTTTCAGACAATATGTATAAAGTGCAAAATAAGGAAGAACCATGACAGGAACTAATCATAAACTACAGCCACTAAGATATGAAACTAAAACCTGGTGTTGAAAAATGAATCACCTAGGACATTTTTTTTTTGTTTCAATGCGAATGTTATAAGCTTCTATTGAATACTTGTGGAAATATCTGTATATCTGTAGATTTTAATTTATTTTATCAAAATTGGATTGATTTATAGACCATATTTATGTACCACCTTTACCGCTTCAATCGCCAATATGCTAATTATTTCCAAAGAATCTACTATGTTAGCAAGAAACTTGTCATGTCAATAATGTATTTTGTATAGACTCATCTTTAATGTTATAAAGATATTTAAATTAAGCTCGCGGTAAGGATAAAGTAAGCATATTCTAGTCTCACCAGCACCTCCGCCATATTTTTAAAATCCAAAGGATTTAAAAAATTATGTGTATAATTTACCCACTTACATATAAATTACAAATATTTCCGATAGTAACTTTTTAATCAGTATTTTTGCAGTACTTAAAAACTAGACCGTCGCAAGTAAGTAGTAAATTATATTTTGAAATATGAAAGAGTAAAATTTTATTGCTTTATGGCTTTCGAAAGAATCACGGAACATCCTCGGCCTTGATCGCTATTCTCGATGATGTCTTGACGTCAATTAATTCTGATAAAGTAACTTCCTTGACCTTATTAGATACGTCAAAAGCTTTCGATTCCTTAAATATTGAACTGCTAATAAAAAAGCACATGTACACTGACGATATACAACTTTACCTTGCTTTTGATGTGACGAAGCCTGAGGAAGCCCAAACCAAAATTAATCATGATTTAAATGAAATAAAAAATTGGACTCTTCAGAATTCACTCCTATTAAATCCAAATAAAAGTAAAAATATAATCTTTGGCACTGCAAATAAATTAAGAGTTCTTACTCACTTTCAGTTATCAATTGACAATATAATTATAGAACAAGTTGACAAGGTGAAGAACTTGGGGCTAACCTTTGATAAAAATTTAAACTTTATTCCTCATATATCAGAAGTCCTTAGAAAATGTTTCTGCTCTCTTAAACAGATTTCAAGTTTTAGAAATATCCTTGATAGGGCCACTAAACTACTGTTATGTGAGACCTTAGTCTTATCACACGTCAACTACTGTAATTATGTTTATGGGCTTTGTCTAAATTTATCAGAGGCAAACAAACTTCAAAAAATCCAGAATATCAGTATTAGATTTGTAACAAATAGTTCTATCTACGAGCATATAACACCACATATCAGGGAGTTACAACTACTAAAAATAAATGAGAGGCGCTTCCTACATTTCACCTCACTATTAAATAATGTCATCCTAACGCAAAAACCTATTTATCTCTATGATAAACTAATTGCGAGAAATGTTATGCACAACCGAAACTTGAGATATACAAACAACCAATTGCATACAATAAGGCCTAAATATGAAACATTTCGATTATCCTTTACCTACCTCTCGACTTATGTCTATAGCAATCTACCTCCACAGCTACACAATAAATCAACAAATGTACTAAAACATCAATTAAAGACTCTGATTTTAAAGGGCGAATTAAACATAAATTTAAAATTGTTTTAGACGGTGATAAAATAGTGATAAAATCTAGACATCATATACTGTTTTTGGTATATATTATATGTTCATATACTGTAGATATATGTACTTAACTAGATATACGTTAGATATACACATATTGTAATATTGGATATTATATACTGTACTATCATATGCTGGATAAAATCATAAGTTAGATATTATATACTGTACTAATACTATACCAATGGTATCCTAGGTTAGTAGTTTTAATATCAGTGTATACTATACCACTAACCTTTTGTGTTAAATTCCTTCTATTTTACACAATAAAGACATTTATTTATTTATTTATTTATTTATTTAAAATTGTGGAAATTGTATCTTTGAGAAATTAATTAGTTTTTCTTTTAACAAATTGTCAGCAACAGCACGGTACGTCAAATTAAAATGCTATTTTGCCTACGTATCGTATTGTACATAAACTTCTTCAGGGCTCAATAGCCAAATTAATACAGATGTGACAATTTTTTCCAAAACAAAATTAATTTCATATAACCGCTGCAGTTATAACAATAAAAACTCAATCCTTAAAATTTTTTGCATGCACATTATACAACACGTTAAAATATCAAGTAGGTACTTAACAAACAGTTAGTTCCTGGCCATAGATAGAATTCAAATCTCGAATTCTGTCTACTGTCTACAAACTGACTGTTTGTAAATTACCTAATAATGATATTTTAACGTGGTTTGAAATCGTTTACGAAATCAGCGAATACGTTCCAAAGTGAGCCTCATAGTTTTTAGTATTTACGTAAAATATTTTATATTTTTATATATATTTTAAAGACCACACAGTTCTATAATGTAACTTTATGGGGAAAGGTACAACACATTTGGGGACAACGTACCCACACTCATTATCCAAGTTTGTTGGGACAAATATCCGTTTCCGACAAAATTTCAGTTTTCTCTACTGGGAATGAACTCGACCCCCAGGATGAGAGGAAAGTGACGTTATCGCTCGACAGCGAAATCGTTTGTTTTGAGTGTTGCGTTTTACAAATTATTTTACGCCACTTATTTTGTGTCAATCTGTAGCATTTATTGAACATTCTATAAAATCCCAGTTTGATTAGAAAGTATGTAGAATATGAATAAGGAAAATTTTTTTTATGGTTTGAAGCATTAATAAGAATAATGTTCCATCAGTTGGTATGAAATTATATTTCCGCCTATCCTGTTCTTGAGAGTGTTGTCTTACAGGACGACGAATGTTTGTAATTTATTTAATTTGTCTTGTATATCGACTGTATTCAAATTATACTAATTTAGCTTTCACAATGTCGAATTTGCATATAAATTTAGCTCATCTTTTGTTTAATTTATAGATTAATCAAAGCGTCTTTGAGGGTTCGTTATGTAAATATGTACATGGTAATTTGGTACATATTTCTGCTTCCAACATATATTCATTTTTCATGACGCACATCACCATTACTGCGTTTGTGAATAACATTACTACATATCCTTAATTAGATATAATATTTTTTATGGTGCTATGAACAAAACAAGTGAATACTGTTACTTATACAACTTTTATATTATAGTAACAATTTTCATAATATTATAGTAATGGTATTTATTACTGAGTATGTGATACTGATGATGGTTAATACTTAGCCAATACTTCAACTTATTTTCATTCACACTGAAGATATACACTTGAAGCGGATCACTTTAAATGATTACCAACTTTTAATCCACTCGAATCGATGATTTTCCTTTTGTTTAAACTGTCGTTGTTTTCCCTACATACACACTTAAAAAATTTATTTGAAGCAACAAAAATTTATTAACACCAAAGAAAAAAATTCTTTGTATATACGCAACAAAATTTTTATTTGTATGAAGAGAATTTAAGTTGTGATATATACAATTTGATTCAAATGATTTTAAAAACATTAACAAAATAGAAGTTTTAAATTGATTAAATAGTTATTTGAATCAATAGAAAGTATTCCTCGATCAAAAATGCATTTATTTAATAAAAAATCTACATTCTTTGATAGAAGTGTCTATTCGTTTGAATTTAATAAAATATTTCATCATCCACCGATGGCATTTTTTTTAATTCGATGGCATTTATAATAACTTCAACAGAAATTTTTATTTGCTGGGTGCAAATAATTTATTTCATTCCAATATAGAAGAGATCTGTTTGGGGATTGGGGTTTTAAATATTATATTATTATTATATTAGATATATAGACATATTATAACACTAGATAAAAATATGTGAAACAAATTGTCATCATAACTTTGACATTAACATACAATTCTTCGTTGAAATAATGTATGATATATACATTAACAAACTATGTATATTAAAACTTAAATTTAAAGTTATTACTAAATCTACCGACCAGCCATAAACCTACTAGGTAAATAAGTGGTACCAGACTGATTTGAAACGTAAAATGATGAATTAGGAACTAAACTGTATTTATATTTACTTTACATTTCACAAAAAAATAAGCTGTACATGTCTGTAAATGTGTACTGTCGTCGGTCGTCGAAATACGTACGTCATATCGACCTAAATTATGAAAAAAATTACTAAAAAATGGTAGGTATGTACGTCTGGTCGGGGAAAAAGACCCGCGAAAAGTATGTGATTTCTACATTCCAGACACAATTAAGCGTAAATGAAATAAATGAATTAGTGCATGGCAAATGTTTGTGATCATTTGCATCCGTACCTATACTCGTTGGGAGAGATATTATATTCTTAGTGTATGGTTTCGTAGAAAGCTGACGACTTATCAGCGATACTATCTCTTCCCGCGCATGCCTTCTTTCGCCGGCTGGACAGTAGGTAAAGTTAATCTACATTCTACATTAAGGCGGGGCTTCACCAAACTAGGGCGGCAAGCTCGCAGTTGCCGCCAGCCTGGCCCAGTTTGGTGAAGCCCAGCCTTTTATACAGAAAAATTAAAATTAAAAAACTTATTCATAAATTATGCTATAACAGGTAGGTAACGTGGGCTGTATTTACACACCTATTTACCAATTAATGTTGGAAGAAACTGCTCCAATCCGCAATTTTGTAAGAACGCTTCCATTATAAGAAGCGGCAAATATACTCCACCAGAGATAAAGTCACTTTATACAAAAAAAAGACATGTGCTCACGTCTCTTCACTGCATCGTGCGTCGGTCGCTTATTTAATGGAGCAAGGTAGAAGGGGAAAAGTGTTGCAGATGGGAATCGCGCGGATATTCAAAACAATGTTTTGTTCGATTTGAGATATTTCATTTGAATCAACGAAATAGTTTTATAGTATTAATTAAATTGATAACAGGTGTAATTTAAAGGAAAAATAAATTTAGAACAGAACATTTTTTTCTTGGAGTAAGATATTTGTTTTTTTTAATATAAAGATTTTAAAATTCACAACTAATAAAGTATCACAAGAAGAAAACATGTAATTAAATGAAATAACACTAACGTAGTTTTCCACAAAACACCAAAACACTATATACTGCACTCGACGCGCGTTTCACCAACCAAGTTGGCATCATCTGGAAATGATTAAAACTAAACTTATGCTAACAATCTACCCTATTTATATCTAAACTATTGTCACGGTTCGCCGAACCGCCACGGTTCGGTGAACCGTGACCCACTAACCAATAAAGCGGGCTATTTGGAATAGTCACTATTCATACTATTTTTACACTTTATGATTTCCAAGCTTTCAAATGCATCTAGCTGTCTAGTATTTGTTACATTCCTAATCAGTCTTAAATTGCTAATATCTATTTTATGGTTGTTCTCAAACGCATGTTGGGCTACACTAGACTTACCTGTTCTACCATATCTGAGATGGGCCATATGCTCTTTGAATCTAGTTTGAATTGATCGTCTAGTCTGTCCAACATATTTTTGATTACAGTCCTTACAGCTAATTTCGTAAATCCCCTACTTTTCCTTTGTTTCAATTTTGTCTTTTGGATTGCCTAACAGTTGTTGAAGTTTGTTTCCCAATGAATGAACCACTGTCATACCTACATCTTTAAAAATCTTACCAATACCACGGGTGAATCGAAGATCGAATGGAATCGATACAAATTTCGGATTTTCTCTTTCATTTTGAAAGGTCGAGGAATTTCGAAGCGACTCTTTAAACTTTCGTTTCCTAATTATTTTATCAATTTAACTTACAGAATATCCATTACTCGCAGCTATATCCTTAATCAATGCCTTTTCTTTTTCAAACCTCTCCTTACTGAGGGGGAAGCTTAATAGACGATGGACTAGAAAATTAAAACTCGCCATTTTGTGTTGAGCACAATGGTGAGAGTCCTTAGAGTACTGGTATCTTTTCTGTAAATGTCAAATTCTAACTTATTTTCACTATTTCTAATTACTAATACATTTAAAAATGGTAGTTGTCCAGAGTTTTCAGTTTCATATGTGAATTTAACTGATGCGAAACGACTGTTTAATTTAGATACAAAGTTATCAATATCAGCGACTTTTGTATCGAACGCTGCAAAAATATCATCCACATATCTAAGCCAAACCCTGGGGAAATACTCGAATTCTTCTTTTGCTTCTGTCTCGAATCTGTTCATGAAGAGACTGGCAATGAATGGTGACAAAGAGTTACCTATTGCAGTTCCTTCATGTTATTCGAAGAAATTATTGTTGAATCGGAAACAATTTTGTTACATGCAAAGTTTAGTGAACAATGAACAAACGTCAAAGGAGATCAAAAGGAGATATAAATGTTTCATTTTAAGTTCAATTGTTACTTAAACTTAAAATAAAATTTGTCGAACTAAAACGCGTTTAATTAATTCAGACATTTTTTTAAGAAAATTGTCGTTTTGCGTGTACAAAACTGTTTCAGTCAAACTGAATAAATGTATTTGAGTTGAGGGAAGTTATATTTCGAAAAAACAAATGTATGAAAGAAAATTAATTTTCTTCGATGAAACAAACATTTTTAAGTATGTAATAAGTATGTGTTTTCATTTGTTATTGACTTGATTAAATTCCTAAATTTGGTTTAGTTATTATATATTTATTTATATTTTGTTTGCAGCTGTGGTCATTGCCTGTGATGGTAGAATAACGTATATCACCCTGTATGATACAACGACTTTTCCTAAGTTTGAAACACATTTTAGTTCTTGAATATCTGTAATACCTTTAAGAAAACAAATATTTTATAACAATATTTTCTCCATAACATTTTTACTTTTCTTCTAACTTGACCATGAAAACCAAACAAAAAGCGTTCATAATTAGCACAGTTGACCCTTTCTTTAATATTAAAAATGCCTTGCCTAAGTAGTGCTTAGTTAAATCGTTCTATAGGCATGGTACAAAGTGGTATGCCACAAAAGGGCAGCTGCCACAATCTAATGTTACCCAATCAATGATTAGCACAGCTGGAATACGGTCTCAAAATAATAATTCCCCTACTTACATGCATGTGTGTGAACGACGAAGAGTAATAACGGCGAGAATAGATCGATTACTACGAATAAGTGTTCGGCGAAATCCTAATCAAAAGACCACTACAATGCAAAATTCTCTGCGAATGATAAACGTTGCCATCTCTATGCCAACCATCAAAATATGGTTATATCAGGATGGTTTAAAGGTTCATAGACCGTTTAGACATTCCAGAACATCTGCGGTAAATCGAATAAGGCCACTGAATTTGGCCAGAGGTCATATTGGCTAGGGATTAGATCAATAGGGAACTTGTGTTTTTGCAGATGTATCCAGGATATATTTGTTTCCTGATGATAATAGGATTAGCGCATGGAGAAGCAGAGGTGAAAGATTTTTGAAACACCATAGTATTCCAAGAGTTTCTCTTGGGCGAGACTCATATGTTATGGGCCCCGTTTTAAAGATGATCTAGAAGTCCCATTTATATAATTCATGGTAACATATATGGTAAACGATACCAACAAGTTTTGCGAGACCATGGTACTTACGTTGATAACAGTTCGAGGCCTCATAGAATAGAATAGAATAGAATACATGTATTTATCCAATAGACCATATACATGATATAGGACAAGATAAGAAATAAGAAAAAAAATGGTAATAGTGATAACAGAAAACAACAATATTGGCACAATAAACAATATGTATTAAACATTAAAAATTCATCTACAGAATAAAAGGAATTTGATGAGACAAGAAATAAGTTCAACTTCGTCAAAAACACTTTTCTACTTGTGATATTTTTTTTATTAGTTTATTACAAAAAACAGGACCCATATAATATGGGCTAGACTTATATAGTTCAAGTCTGTGTACTTCATGCTGTAAATCAGAGCCATGACGAGTTTGATAATTGTGATATGCATTTAAAGAATTAAAGCTGGTTAAATTCTTTTTTTACTAATTTCAAAATTTCATAAATGTATATGCGCGGTAGAGTAAGAACATTTTTGTTGTATAAATGTTGCTTTGCATGATTCTGTATATTGTAATACATACAATGTATGGCTATTTTTGTAGCACAAAGAGTCTATTTGCCCATGTTGAGTTACCCCACATAGTAATTCCATACCAAAAACGTGATTCAAGATTTGAGAAACAAAACCGAGAAATAATACCGCTTCAATGCAAAACAACTACTTGGACACTTATTATATAAGTACATTACATAAGTTTTCCAATCTAGAGATAAATCAATATCAATCAATTTTTTTTAAGAAGAAAACCTAAATCATATGGAATGGCCAAGTACTTCACCAGATGCTAATCCAATAGAACATATTTGGGACCATTTAAAATCAGCTACGGATAGTGGTGTTTCGCAATTAGTGTTCCTCATCAGAGCATCGATGCTTGAGGAATGCAATATTGAATGAAGCTTATCACGAACAACAAACGATACGCTAAGAAGCGATACGACACCTAGCGGCAGAATCTGAATTAATTCCATATAAATTCTGACATTTATTGAAATTTGTTTACTGGTTTGCGAGGGCGCGCGTGGGTGTTAGTGGCTCAGCATATATCAGAAATAATAAATAATATGATACATAACTACCACCATAGACAAATACAATTTTGTCTATGACTACCACACACGTACTGGTAATGATTTAAGATTGTCAGCCAGAACCCATCATCGTATAAAGGAATCATCCTGCTCTAATTACTCTGTAAGAACATTTGGTAATATTGAGAGATTCTCAGTACATTTAAATCAATATTGTTTTTTTTTGCTCCCCGGGGGGGGGGGGGGGGGGGGGGGGGGGGGGGGGGGGGGGGGGGGGGGGGGGGGGGGGGGGGGGGGGGGGGGGGGGGGGGGGGGGGGGGGGGGGGGGGGGGGGGGGGGGGGGGGGGGGGGGGGGGGGGGGGGGGGGGGGGGGGGGGGGGGGGGGGGGGGGGGGGGGGGGGGGGGGGGGGGGGGGGGGGGGGGGGGGGGGGGGGGGGGGGGGGGGGGGGGGGGGGGGGGGGGGGGGGGGGGGGGGGGGGGGGGGGGGGGGGGGGGGGGGGGGGGGGGGGGGGGGGGGGGGGGGGGGGGGGGGGGGGGGGGGGGGGGGGGGGGGGGGGGGGGGGGGGGGGGGGGGGGGGGGGGGGGGGGGGGGGGGGGGGGGGGGGGGGGGGGGGGGGGGGGGGGGGGGGGGGGGGGGGGGGGGGGGGGGGGGGGGGGGGGGGGGGGGGGGGGGGGGGGGGGGGGGGGGGGGGGGGGGGGGGGGGGGGGGGGGGGGGGGGGGGGGGGGGGGGGGGGGGGGGGGGGGGGGGGGGGGGGGGGGGGGGGGGGGGGGGGGGGGGGGGGGGGGGGGGGGGGGGGGGGGGGGGGGGGGGGGGGGGGGGGGGGGGGGGGGGGGGGGGGGGGGGGGGGGGGGGGGGGGGGGGGGGGGGGGGGGGGGGGGGGGGGGGGGGGGGGGGGGGGGGGGGGGGGGGGGGGGGGGGGGGGGGGGGGGGGGGGGGGGGGGGGGGGGGGGGGGGGGGGGGGGGGGGGGGGGGGGGGGGGGGGGGGGGGGGGGGGGGGGGGGGGGGGGGGGGGGGGGGGGGGGGGGGGGGGGGGGGGGGGGGGGGGGGGGGGGGGGGGGGGGGGGGGGGGGGGGGGGGGGGGGGGGGGGGGGGGGGGGGGGGGGGGGGGGGGGGGGGGGGGGGGGGGGGGGGGGGGGGGGGGGGGGGGGGGGGGGGGGGGGGGGGGGGGGGGGGGGGGGGGGGGGGGGGGGGGGGGGGGGGGGGGGGGGGGGGGGGGGGGGGGGGGGGGGGGGGGGGGGGGGGGGGGGGGGGGGGGGGGGGGGGGGGGGGGGGGGGGGGGGGGGGGGGGGGGGGGGGGGGGGGGGGGGGGGGGGGGGGGGGGGGGGGGGGGGGGGGGGGGGGGGGGGGGGGGGGGGGGGGGGGGGGGGGGGGGGGGGGGGGGGGGGGGGGGGGGGGGGGGGGGGGGGGGGGGGGGGGGGGGGGGGGGGGGGGGGGGGGGGGGGGGGGGGGGGGGGGGGGGGGGGGGGGGGGGGGGGGGGGGGGGGGGGGGGGGGGGGGGGGGGGGGGGGGGGGGGGGGGGGGGGGGGGGGGGGGGGGGGGGGGGGGGGGGGGGGGGGGGGGGGGGGGGGGGGGGGGGGGGGGGGGGGGGGGGGGGGGGGGGGGGGGGGGGGGGGGGGGGGGGGGGGGGGGGGGGGGGGGGGGGGGGGGGGGGGGGGGGGGGGGGGGGGGGGGGGGGGGGGGGGGGGGGGGGGGGGGGGGGGGGGGGGGGGGGGGGGGGGGGGGGGGGGGGGGGGGGGGGGGGGGGGGGGGGGGGGGGGGGGGGGGGGGGGGGGGGGGGGGGGGGGGGGGGGGGGGGGGGGGGGGGGGGGGGGGGGGGGGGGGGGGGGGGGGGGGGGGGGGGGGGGGGGGGGGGGGGGGGGGGGGGGGGGGGGGGGGGGGGGGGGGGGGGGGGGGGGGGGGGGGGGGGGGGGGGGGGGGGGGGGGGGGGGGGGGGGGGGGGGGGGGGGGGGGGGGGGGGGGGGGGGGGGGGGGGGGGGGGGGGGGGGGGGGGGGGGGGGGGGGGGGGGGGGGGGGGGGGGGGGGGGGGGGGGGGGGGGGGGGGGGGGGGGGGGGGGGGGGGGGGGGGGGGGGGGGGGGGGGGGGGGGGGGGGGGGGGGGGGGGGGGGGGGGGGGGGGGGGGGGGGGGGGGGGGGGGGGGGGGGGGGGGGGGGGGGGGGGGGGGGGGGGGGGGGGGGGGGGGGGGGGGGGGGGGGGGGGGGGGGGGGGGGGGGGGGGGGGGGGGGGGGGGGGGGGGGGGGGGGGGGGGGGGGGGGGGGGGGGGGGGGGGGGGGGGGGGGGGGGGGGGGGGGGGGGGGGGGGGGGGGGGGGGGGGGGGGGGGGGGGGGGGGGGGGGGGGGGGGGGGGGGGGGGGGGGGGGGGGGGGGGGGGGGGGGGGGGGGGGGGGGGGGGGGGGGGGGGGGGGGGGGGGGGGGGGGGGGGGGGGGGGGGGGGGGGGGGGGGGGGGGGGGGGGGGGGGGGGGGGGGGGGGGGGGGGGGGGGGGGGGGGGGGGGGGGGGGGGGGGGGGGGGGGGGGGGGGGGGGGGGGGGGGGGGGGGGGGGGGGGGGGGGGGGGGGGGGGGGGGGGGGGGGGGGGGGGGGGGGGGGGGGGGGGGGGGGGGGGGGGGGGGGGGGGGGGGGGGGGGGGGGGGGGGGGGGGGGGGGGGGGGGGGGGGGGGGGGGGGGGGGGGGGGGGGGGGGGGGGGGGGGGGGGGGGGGGGGGGGGGGGGGGGGGGGGGGGGGGGGGGGGGGGGGGGGGGGGGGGGGGGGGGGGGGGGGGGGGGGGGGGGGGGGGGGGGGGGGGGGGGGGGGGGGGGGGGGGGGGGGGGGGGGGGGGGGGGGGGGGGGGGGGGGGGGGGGGGGGGGGGGGGGGGGGGGGGGGGGGGGGGGGGGGGGGGGGGGGGGGGGGGGGGGGGGGGGGGGGGGGGGGGGGGGGGGGGGGGGGGGGGGGGGGGGGGGGGGGGGGGGGGGGGGGGGGGGGGGGGGGGGGGGGGGGGGGGGGGGGGGGGGGGGGGGGGGGGGGGGGGGGGGGGGGGGGGGGGGGGGGGGGGGGGGGGGGGGGGGGGGGGGGGGGGGGGGGGGGGGGGGGGGGGGGGGGGGGGGGGGGGGGGGGGGGGGGGGGGGGGGGGGGGGGGGGGGGGGGGGGGGGGGGGGGGGGGGGGGGGGGGGGGGGGGGGGGGGGGGGGGGGGGGGGGGGGGGGGGGGGGGGGGGGGGGGGGGGGGGGGGGGGGGGGGGGGGGGGGGGGGGGGGGGGGGGGGGGGGGGGGGGGGGGGGGGGGGGGGGGGGGGGGGGGGGGGGGGGGGGGGGGGGGGGGGGGGGGGGGGGGGGGGGGGGGGGGGGGGGGGGGGGGGGGGGGGGGGGGGGGGGGGGGGGGGGGGGGGGGGGGGGGGGGGGGGGGGGGGGGGGGGGGGGGGGGGGGGGGGGGGGGGGGGGGGGGGGGGGGGGGGGGGGGGGGGGGGGGGGGGGGGGGGGGGGGGGGGGGGGGGGGGGGGGGGGGGGGGGGGGGGTTGGGGGGGGGGGGGGGGGGGGGGGGGGGGGGGGGGGGGGGGGGGGGGGGGGGGGGGGGGGGGGGGGGGGGGGGGGGGGGGGGGGGGGGGGGGGGGGGGGGGGGGGGGGGGGGGGGGGGGGGGGGGGGGCGGGGGGGGGGGGGGGGGGGGGGGGGGGGGGGGGGGGCCGGGGGGGGGGGGGGGGGGGGGGGGGGGGGGGGGGGGGGGGGGGGGGGGTTCCCCCCCCCCCCCCCCGGCCGGCCGCGGGGGGGGGGGGGGGGGGGGCCCCCCCCCCCCCCGGGGGGGGGGGGGGGGGGGGGGGGGGGGGGGGGGGGGGGGGGGGGGGGGGGGGGGGGGGGGGGGGGGGGGGGGCGGGGGGGGGGGGGGGGGGGGGGGGGGGGGGGGGGGGGGGGGGGGGGGGGGGGGGGGGGGGGTTTTTTTTTTTTTCCCCGGGGGGGGGGGGGGGGGGGGGGGGGGGGGGGGGGGGGGGGTGTTGTTTTTTTTTTTTCGGGGGGGGGGGGGGGTGGGGGGGTTTGGGGGGGGTGGGGGAAATTTCGGGCCTATTTTAAGCGGGTGGGGGGGGTCGGGGGGGGTAAAATTTTGGTTTGAATTCTTGAAGGACAATTTTATTCTGGGGAGGAATTTTTTAATAGTCAATGTTAATATGTAGAATTGAGGTATGCACAATTCTTTCTGTTGTATTAACTAAATTTATAACCCATTTTATATATATTTTTTTATACTTAAGTTACCTATTTGTTTGATATACAGCATTTGTGTGAATGTGTTTTTGTTTGTAATTGTATGGGTAGGTGAGGACAGTTGACTAGTCTGATACGTTTTTTACCATGTAGTGTTAAAACTTAATACGATGAATAAAGTTTTATCTTATAATTTTGGATAATTTAAGTAATTCTTTTATTTTAGGTCATTTTAATTTAATTTAATTAGGTAATATCAATCAAATAACATAATTAACAGTAAAAATGTATCATTGCTAATGTTTATTTGGGATGTTATCCTAATCATATTTATACAACACAGGTATTATAAATAAATACAAGCAAATGTAAGTAAAAAATATGTTTTATTTTTAAATAAGAAACACTAATTATTACTAAAATAATAATCTACCTATAACAATTATAAGTTATATATTTATTAGTATATTTTTTAAACTTTTTATTTATTTTATTGGTATCGAACCTTTTTATTAAAACAGACTGGCATGAATATGTTAAAATTGTTGAAAAAAAAGTTGTCAGCAGTAATCGGTTCTGGATCTACAGCTCTTACGTTGTGTGCTGTTTTTTCCGCTACTTGCCTTCTTCCAGATCTGCAATAAATTTATGGAAATAATTACCATCTAGATCATCGATTGAAAAAATGATTATGTTGATTTTCAATCGAACAAGCATAATTTTAGAAGTCAAAGTGTAGACTTACCGATGTTAGCTAATAGCTGAATTTGGTAATATTTGAGTGAAATGCTCCAACATTCCATCTACATTTTCAGAAAACTGATTTTTCGCAACTTGTAAACATGACATTTCCTTTAACGGCACTGCTGTATACTTTTTTTGGTATTTTTTTCTCCGTAGCCAGAGCACGTTTCAAATCAGTCTTGGAAATATTCTCCGAATTATTCAGATCTTTTCTAAAACAAAAGACAAAAAAATAAGCATGAAGTAAATATCACATTCAAATTGCAATGGACGATTAGGCAGTTTCATTTCTGGAACATTATAATAATAATAATAATAATAATGTTCATTAATTTCATAAAACCAGTACAAATACAGGTTTAAGAGATTTTGTCATAGTTGTACAAGAGAGTTATTAATAGTAACATAACAGGAAATATTAACATATTTATAACTTATGAAATTGTCATTTTTAATAATTTTAGCATTAAATTAAATATATAGTCAAAAGTATAGACAACTAACTATTGAAAATGTAATAAAATATACATAGAAAAGACACGTATACACGATGGATATGTTAATAAATATACAATAGTACAGCTGACAGTAACCCGAAACAATAATTTGAAAGTTGACATAAATTCACCTATGGTATAGCAGTTTTTATGTATTAATAGTGACTTTACAGCAGTTTTAAATTTATAAATTGATGGTAAACATTTAACAGATTCAGGTAAAACATTGAAAAGCTTACACCCATTATAAAAAAGACTTTTTTGATAAAGAGCTGAATCATGTTTTGGTGGTATAAAATTGTTTTTTTTTTCTGGTATTATGATCATGCTGGACTCTGTTTTCTGAAAATTTTGTTTTATTTTTATATACAAAACAAGTTACTTCATAAATATACACAGAAATCATAGTGAGTATATTTAGTGTTTTGAATGCATCCCGGCACGACTCATCATATTTTAAATTAGCCATGATTCGTAACGCTCGCTTTTGTAAAGCAAAAACGCTATGTGCATCATGTGATTGACCCCAATGTACTATGGCATATTTAATAGTAGAATGAATAGATGCAAAGTATAATTGTTTTATAATTGATGAACTACACTGTTTTGATGTTATGGCTAAGGCAAAGCATGCTTTTGATAATTTAGCACAGACATCTTGTATATGACTAGACCATTTAAGATGGCAATCTATCCTTAAACCCAACATTTTTGAGTTGTTTGAGTATCTCAGGCTCGTTATCCCATCCAACATTATGCTGTCATTTATTTTGTTATATTGCGATGTTTTAAATGCAATACATGCTGTTTTTTCGCAATTCATACATAATTTGTTTTTCTTAACCCATCTATTTATTTTTTTCGTATATTATTATTGCACAGTTCTCCGCATCAGTCAGACTGTTACCTCTTATCAATACATTAGTATCATCAGCATATGATACTATTGAGCATAATGGATGTTCTAAATAATTCAGCATGTCATTAATAAAAACCACAAATAATGTGGGGCCTAAAATAGATCCTTGGGGAACTCCTGTATTTACAGCATTAAGACTTGAATATACATTTTGAATTTTAACCTGTTGTGAACGATTTGATAAATAGGATCTAAACAAATCATGAGCTATGCCGCTAACGCCATATGTTTCTAACTTATTTAATAGTAAATTATGATCGACACAATCAAAAGCCTTGGAGAAATCTACAAAGAGCCCCAACGCAATTTCAGATTTGTCCAGTGCATTAACTATACCATTTACAAAATCGCTGAGAGCAGAATCAACACTTTTTTGTTTTGTAAAACCATGTTGGCTTTGAGAGAGCATATTATTAACTGTGAGAAAATCCACTAATTGCATATTAACTGCAGATTCAAAAATTTTAGAGACGCTGGGAGATAGGCTAATTCCTCTATAATTACTAATTAGGTTTGCATTGCCTTTTTTAAAGAGGGGTATTACATTAGAGATTTTTAATTTATCGGGGTACGTGCCTTGTTCAAGAGACAGATTAATTATATAGGTCAAAGGGCGAACGATGTATACACTGATAGTCTTTAATAGAGAGTTGGATATCTCATCAACCCCAGAGGAGTTCGAATTCTTTAACTTGTTTATTAATTCTAGAACTTCGCCTTCTGAGAGAACTCTAAGAAATAGTGAATTCCTTGAACATTTTAGACAAGATTCTATAAAACGATGGTCTATGCCTTTAGGAAGATTAGAGACTACATTCTTAGCGGAAGATATAAAAAAATCCTTAAATGTCTCAGCGTATTCTTTAGAATTTAAAATATACACCTTGTACATTTGATTAGCACAGTTGAAACATGCCTACACTTCCACTGTTTCCAGCCTTACAGGAGCAATTAAAGTTTCTAATCAATACTACCCTCTTCTCTTTTATCTCTAAAAGCCCATTTATTTCATCTGTTTGTAAACATAAGGCACATATTTTAATATAGGTCTCTGTGGCTTCTGTTCTTCCACACAAAATTAAGTGCCCAACATGTAGGACTTCCTTTCCTTCAGACACACTTCCGGAATTGACTGATGCCTACAGATATTTCATATATTTCGACAAGCATTATCTTAATGAAATTATACAGGTATCTAAAAATATTTTTTAGGTTAGATAAATCGATGATTAAACGATAATACAAATTCAACAAGAAATTTATGAACGCGATAAAAGCGTAAACGTTAAAATTATAACAAATTGAATAAGTTGATTAGATAAACTTAATTCTTTCTTATGTAGGCACCTCTCCTGAATGAGTATGATTTTTTTATTCGTGTTTTTAATCTATTTTGAACAAACACATTCTTTTAAAGGGCCCAATTCACATTGAGATCTGTATCGATACATGTTGCAAGTATCGGTATCGCGATACAAATCTCTATATATATTTGATTGACTCAGTATCGGTGTATCGGTATCAGCTGGTATCGCCGCCTGTTTCATTGTCGAGAAACTTCGATACCGCGCGAGTGCAACTGATACGAATATCTATTTGTCGCAACGTGTATTTGTCGGTCTCTTGTATCGCGCTAACATACATGAATATATTATTATTCTAATAATAATAGAAAGTGAAATAGGTAACGATGTCGGCAGACAGAGACTTTTGGGAAGACTTTTCAAATATTTACAAATTGTATCCGTGTTTGTGGAATTCTGCATCGAAGGAATACTCAAATAGACAGCTACGTAACCATTGCTTGGTCCATATTCTCTTTCTACGCCTTTTTTCCTTTAAAGCTTCCGATAGTGCTACTGCAACTACCACCATCACTGGTTGAGTTAACATTTCGGTTTCGCCTTTGAAATTGAAATGGAGTCTCATGATTCCGTTTCAGTGTGTATATCATGATTCCGTCTCAGTGTGTATGTGGTACTTGATACTAGATACATATCTCAATGAGATTTGTATCGATACATGTATCGATATAGATCTCAATGTGAATGGGGCCCTTAAGATAGTTACAAATTAAAGTGATAAATCAGCGATGGTCATATTTACCTGTTAAAAAACAATTATTACACAAAATATAGAAAAAACCAACAAATTTATTAAGAACATAATGTAAACAAAGTCGTAAAACAAACTCTTCAAATTCAAGTTGATGTACATTTAATTAATTCACAGTTGGCCGCTAAGGGCGCTGCGATCTTAAATTTTATTCCGTATAGTTGGAAAGTACGGCATAGAGTACTCTACTCGTGCATTCTTGCCAAAAATGGGTCTTTTTGGTCTCGATGAGTAGTCAAGACACTGTCGTGTTTCTTTTTGGAATTACGATTCATTTTTTATTAATTCCTAGACACCACGAACTCACATTCTGTTTTGTTTCAAAATAGGGACATTTTGGAATAACATCTAAAGTGTTACAAAAACGATGTTGATCCAATAGTCGCGTTTGAACTAGCCTAAGGTGAAAATGTTCTTCTATGAGGTTTTCTTTAATATAGAATTTATACTAACGATGTACCCAGTAAAGCATTTTTTAAAAACCAATATATTTTTCAAGACAACACCGTGAGAAGTTCTGAGATTGTTAAGGCAAAATGAACAGTTTTGAATTCTTACAATTCAAAATATTTTCCATTCAGTGTGTACAAAATATTCAGTAGAATAGTACCAATATATCGAATAGACTCTTGTAAACATCCCAAATGGAAGAATGGATCCTCAAAAATTTATCTTTAAAAATATGCCTTTCACAAACTTAATTCCAACACAGCAGCAAATTTGTTCGGTCTGAATAATGAAGGAGTCAATATTGCGAATCTTTCGCGTTTTGCTACATTCTTAAAACAGTTGAGAAAATGTGTATATAAGGCCATAAAGTGCCATTATAACGTCTGTTACTCTATCATTAAAATAGTTATATTTAAATTTTATCGAATGAAACAAAAATTTAATAGCAAAATACATTTCTTCAAAATAAACAATATTGCTCTCTTCTCTGGGCGGGTAAGCAAAATGATTAACCAAATAAATCAAATCAACTTATAACTAGATAAAATAAGAATAGTGTCAGACAAGACAATCGCCTATACATATGGTATAAAAACGTAAAACCAACTCATTTATTTATTATTTGGGCGCCACCATCTATTATGTTTAAAATGTAATATTTTTCCTTAACTTAAAAACACGGGCTACCATTATAAGATGAAGAAAACATGTGTTGCTGTTTAAATAGTCAATGATAATCAAGCACAAAATAAATATAAAGTACATTAAATGAATTTAGTTTCAAACCACGGGTCTGATTTGCAAATTTTAAAGAATTCATGAAAACAATTCATTGTTCACACGCGAGGCACTCAAAGTCTGACCACAAGTCAATGGGTGGTGGTGCCTAGTTACTTAGGGTGTTCGAGGTTAAACTTTTTTCTGCATTTACATATTTTTCTTCGAGAAGACAGTACAATTAAACAGTCTTACTTATTACTCCTGTGACGAAAAAACGACTTGGGCCTTAAGGAACTCCAGCTCAGCCAATTCCATAAGTAATATCGCCTTTCCAACAATTTTCTAACACAAACGTCACCAAAATTAAATCAAATTTTTGACCACACAGCTCCATTCTCTATCGTAGCTCGAGCCTCTCTGCTCGGGTTTGGCCGCTTCACCTGAAAGCCACCCAATTCGTTCATGAGTGTGCGCGACGGCACCGCCTCGTAAATAACTTTTGTCTCCCGCACAGTAGCGGCGCACTAAATAGCTAATACAATAAGGTTTAATAAAACTGTTCTCATCAAATTTGGAAATTAACTGATAATTCAAATCATCTCCATATAATTTATAAGGAATATGGTCCAAATTATTTATTTCAAAAAACGGACAATTACACCATAAGATGGCTTCTAGCTTGACTTGTATCAAACACTTTTTCAAGCGAAATACAAGGCATTAGGAATACAATATTTAACATTAATTATAATTAATAGACAATTCCATTATAAATAAGGATCTATTCTAATGTTATTGGTAAATTTGTTGCATTATTTTGATAACAAAACAATACTACTTATAGATAATACCAAATGTAGAAAACATTTTTCAAGGGAATAATTTACCTTTTTATGCAAGTAAATTTTTAAAATGAAAGAGTTCGAGTTGATAGAAATTAGTTTTGAAGAAAAGCGTAAATGTTTTAAAAAAAATTTTTACCTCTCCCGATATTACTACTCAAATATGTTATGTATTAAACAAATATAATTAAAATAAATTACCCTTAATCCTCTATCTCCACGAATTTCTCTCTGAAATATATATGTTATAGCAAGCCTCCCAATCCATGTTAGCTTTGTAATCCAAAGTTTATTAAGATATTATTTTATAATGAATTCCGTGTTATCTCCCGCATTATCTGACTTAATTTATATCACTTCTTATTACACAAAGATTATAATTAAATCAGACTATTACAGAACTGATGAGTAATATGACCTCAAATAAATATTTTCATATTATCTTTTGTTATAGTACATCAAAGAAATATAATCGAGAAAGATTGCATAAAGATTCTAATTTTTGATAATGGTAACGTTCCAGTATTCTGAAAGTTAGATTTTTTTTCTGTCTGTATTATACATGGTGGTTCGTTTTTTAGTTTCTACCACTGATATGTCGTAAATTGTAGGAGATACGAGGTAAATTAAATTACAAAAAAGTTGCGGCCATTTTTGAAATATTCTGAAAAAATTGAAAATTCCGATTTTGGAAAATTACACAAGATCGAGAGCTATAATATGGTAGGTATCCATAAGTACATACAAGGAATTCAAATTTGCCAAAAGTAAATATCAAGGCGTACTATTTTCTGAAATACGACGGACAGTTTTTTTTCTCTTATGAATGCCATAATAGATTATGATACAGACAGATGAGGAAAAATTGATAATACAGCAATTGTAATACTATTACTTTATTCAAACAGATATGGTATTATTTAAATAGAATTATTTGTTAAGAAATGACAGGATTGTGAACAACGATTCTTTAAATGATAAAGTTCTTGCTTATCTTTGTTATTTTTTTAGTTGTTCAGCTATTCACTTATCGAAAAAAAGAGAAATTTACAAGCTGTATGTTGGAAACAATAGATGTTCTGTGGAAAATGTCCAACAATACCACCTTTTGTATCCGGATAGGCATTAAGCCGACCGAACATTGTTTTAAGAAATATATCGAAATATGGTAGAATATGGCAGTGTGAAGAACCCAGACACAGGTATGCTTATTTATTAAAAAAATATTGCTTGCTTTCTACAATCATTTAAATGTAGGTATCAAGTGTGAAACGAACTCGCCAATGAAATAAATACCCTGGTTCAAATTTACATAAATCCTATTCTACTAGACTAATTGCAAGAGAAATGGTCCGAGGAAATTTGCAAAAACATAAATATCATCTATAAATTTAAACCAGAACAGAAGTGTCACATTGGAGATGAAGAACAAAGACTGGAAATATATAGATGGTTCTGAGGGAAGACAGCACAAGAGAGAGTGTATAGTGTATAGTAATAATTATTTGTGATGAAACGATTTTCACCTATAGAGGGTTCTTCAATAGAAAAGATAAGCATTTTTACACCAAGAAAATTCCCATTTACAGAAAACCAGGTCCCAAGTTAGATTTTTTCTTAACTTTTGGTGTGAATCCTGATGATCGTATTATAAAATCATTTTTTATCCTGACGGTCGTATTACAGGGTCATTTTTTATGGAGGGGAATCTAAATTCAAATAGATTCTTGGATTTATTGCGACGTCAAATAGAGGAGGCGCTAGATAATCTTCCTCTTTAGATTACTTTCACACTGTCCATATATACTTTTAATAATTATTGTTCCTGATCATACATATGTGAAACTATTAAATTATTTCCGTCAGAACTTAAACACGATTGTGTTTTTTGATTTTTTATCTTAATAAGTTTTTCTTAAAAGTTAATGAAACACACAAATTCTTGCATCAGTAATCAAAGGAGTTATTAAATATTTAATAGCGTTCTATGACAATAATAATAGCTATCCTTAGTACAGTATAAATCATAAATGACTTACTTTCAGTCTTGGTCTGTTTTTGTTTCGCATATTTTATTTCCTCTAGTTAGTTGTATTCCTTGCCTTTAACCTTAGTTTTCAAGAATTCATTTGCAATTTTAAAAATTACAGGTCCTTTTCTTTTTTGGCATATGATCAGTTTCCGATTCATTTGAAGATATTATGATATACTAATTTACCAGCGTGAGACGTTACAATAAACTGAAATGTTTGTTTACATTTGAGATCAACAGCCGTAAGATCATTAGCCAGCAGTGTCTTTAGGGAGGGAATGCAAAATGTACATATGACAGTAACTAATGTTGTTTTTGCAGTGACATCAGTATAGAACGGTAACTTTCTCGTAATTGGCAGTATTTACAGGGAATGTGTAAATGTGTAACTGTTTTTCTACATAACAAATCCTATGCAATCTCGTTTTCAGAAAAAAAGTCACTTATTTTGGTTTTAAACTGATCGATTCATTTGTATATGAGCACGATCAGAAAATAACATCAAATTTGTATTTTCAGAAAATTATAAAGCTTTTGTATATATTTCTTCTCAAAGTGATAGCAATTCTTCAATCCAGTATTGTAAAATTTTCAAAACCAATTGGGCTGAATGTGAATAAGAACCTACTCCAATTTTACCGTACCCACGTCGTCTCTCCGAAGTATTAGAATTCTTGTGAAATGCTGATTAATGAATAAAAAAGATAATAAAAACTAAGTAACCAAAATTGAATTATAATCTTTTTTTCATTAAAAGAAGTTAATCCGAAGTCAAAGATATTTAAAAATTACAAGTGTATCTTTTAAACGTGACTTTCTAAAAACAGTTCAAAGTTAAATAACATTCAAACTTACAAGTATTACTTTTTGGGTAAATATGAGACTGAATTTATTACGATGCACTATATGTTTATTGTCCCAACACTTTCAGAACACAATAATTAATTTTAGACAATAGCAAGTAAATTGGTCACTTTGTCGTTTGTATTATTATTATTCAAATAAATTGGTTCAACGATTTTGGTTTATCACACATGTTGATCGCTGGCTGTGGCGCCGACGCGAGTCCCGGAGACCGCTCTGAACAGCTCCGGGAACAGTCAAAGATTCGCAGCCAACCTGTTGGTCGAGTGGTGGTGTTAGCTAATGTTGAACTTTTGACATCTGGTGTCGCCGTCTGTTACGGAGCTTTTATTACACGGTGAGTGCACTTTCGTTTGAATTTATCCAAAAATAAATAAATAAATAAGTAAATAAATAATGAAATATTTTTTGTCTTAAATACATATTTCAGTAGTACTTATTTTCAATATTAGTACTACTGCACTATAATAGTTCAAACAACTCATTTTTTTTCTATGCGAATTTTATTATTTGGTGCACTAGATGCAAATTAAATATTAAGATACAATAACAAACAATTCCACGTGATGCGTGATGAATTATGTAAGGTAGTAACGCGGAATAATATAGACGCTGCGTAATATGTTCCTCATGAAGTTAATTTAACTGCTTGTTTGAGATGATAAAAATAAATAATTTACATTTTCGAAAAGTCAAGTTCATCGCATTTAATATTTTCAATAATGTTATTAAAATACATTAATTAATATAACATTTAAAAAAAAATCGGTCTGAATGTTTTGACTGATCGCAAAATTAATTTTAACGACGTTCATCTTGGTAACGGAATAGATTTAGAGAAAAAATTTTCTTTATCTTTAACAATTTTTGTTTGAAATATTTCTTGATTGGACGCAACATTTTTTTCGAACATTCTTGAAGTGTTCTTCTAGGTGTATTAATTTTACTAATGTTCAATATATCTTGGACATTCCAGAATGTAAAGTGTAAGGTTTCTACGTAGTAGTGTTAGAAAAACGTATTTAATCCACAGGCACATAGACATACATACACACTCACAGAAGATATGCCGAATCGAATATCTCTGTTTTTGTGTCTCAAAACGTCCATTTTTCTCATAATGTGAAACTCATTCTTTAACTATAGATCAGGACAACCATGACTGTTCGGGTCTGAATTAAATTATTTTTGAGACCTTATTTCTAAATTAATTAAAAAAATATATTAACAAAATACTTGCAACAAGAAAAATTCTTAAAATAACAAAAATGCCCACATACATGAACAAAAATCTATTTCAAACAGGCCAAAAAAATTTCGACCGTGAAACAGAAATAATTTGATACTAAATAGAACACCAATATGGATAAATAAAATAAATAAATAAATAATCTCTTTATTATTTGAATTTAAAATTAAATTTGATATAAAAACTGCTTACAAAATATATATAAATCAGGCTAAAAATAATATTATTAACGATCCAACTAGGTTTTGGGTCAGTATAACTAGCAAAAAAGGAGTGGCTAATATCCTTAAAGATAAGTATTATAATGGTGAGCATTTGACGATCCAAAAAATATCGTAAATGCCTATGTAGATTTCTTTAAGCAATCGTATTCTGTTGCAGAACTATCATCTCCATAGATGAATATGGTTTAGAAGCTAGTGGCATTAATCTCATTTTCTTCTCAGAAAATGAGGTATTAATGGCATTAAAAAAAAATAAAACCTAAATTTATCATGAGACCTGGTACTCCATTGAGAGATTTTGCTTCTATATTTGCCCTTCCGCTTATGAATCTATTTAATCTTTCTGTTAAATACTTTTGCTTTCTTGATATTTGGAAATACTCCAAAGTATGCCCAATATACAAAAAGGGCAATAAAAACTATATAACCAATATTCGACCAATAACGATCATTTGTGATTTTGGCCAAGCTTTTGGGATATTACTGCATAATTTTATCTATCCGCATGTTGAAATTAGTATTTTTACTTAGCAAACATGGGTTTATGAAAAGCCGCTTTACAACTACTAATTTAATATGCGTCATGCAATAAATCTCTGAACCCATTGATATGCATGTTCAAACAGATGTAATATACCTTGATTTCACGAAAGGTTTTGATAGGTTTAATCTTAATATACTTATTAGAAAACATTCTACCTTTGGTATTTCTGACCAACTGACAGTACTTTGAATCTCACTTAACTAATATACTACAATATGTGGCGTATAATGGGTTCAAGTCTTCTGATTATTTTTTGTCTTCAGGTGTTCCTTAAGGATCTGTTCTTGGGCCGCGGTTTTTTAATATTTTCGTAAATGACATATGTAATATGCTAGATGTTTATTTTTTAATGTATGCGAATGTATAAAACTCCTATATAAAATTTATAGCTTAAATGATTGTATTACATTCCAAAAGACCTTTCCAAACGTAGCTCTTGGTGTCTCGAGAACAGTCTCACATTAAATGTGCAAAAATGTAATGTAATGACATTTTCCACTAAAGATTCTGATTATACATTTGAATATACACACGACGAACTGCCAACTCGACCGTCCACGTTTAAAAACCTAGGGGTTTTGAAAGAAATCTAGCCTTTGTTGATTATATTGACACGTTAATAGGTGACGTAAATAAGACTTTAGGTTTTATTATACGCAATGGCCGTGATTTCTCAAATATTGCAACTTTAAAATTATTGTATTTTTCATTATTGTGGTCTAAACTAGAGTATGCGTCTCTTGTATGGCAACCATGCTATAATATTCATATTAATAAATTAGAATATGTGCAACACCATTTTCTTAAGTATCTTTATTTTAAATCTCAGAGTATATCCACTGGTTTCTCATAAAGTGATCTGCTTGATATGTTCTCTATGAGCAACTTAAGAGATAGACGTAACAATTTTGCTATAATTTTTTTAAAGAAAATCATCCATTATGAAACAGATTGTAATGATATACTTTTTTTCTTTTTGTTGAAAATGGCTTTTGGAAAACGATATACTTATTAGATTAAATTTTCATGTTCCAAGAGTAAATTAGCGACATAAGCAAACTTTTCTTTTATCTACCTAGAGCTCGGACTAATGTCTTAAAGTTTTCACGAAATACTGCTACTGCTACCACTGTTAATAATAATAATAATTTAAAATTGAATCAAAATTTGATCAAAAGAGCGGGGGATATTTTTCTAAGAAAACACAAAAGATCTAGTCTACATATATAGGATGTCTACTATAAGAGAGCCCTTCAATATATCTCATTTAATATGCGCCGTTGACCAAAAATTTTTAAATATCATATTATATTCTATTTTTTTGGGCTATATGTCTGCAAAATCCATTGTGAGTTTCAGGGCCAAAAAACCGAAAAAGTGCAAACATTTCAATAGCTTTTAACTTTTTTTTTATTACGGGTCTTATGGAGTAATGAGTCTATGGGGTACAATAAGCTTAAGCTTCAGTACAACGGGTAGTCAAAACCGCAACCCGTAAGGAAAAAAACTTTTTTATTATAAGAGATACTGACAAATATTTAATAAAGTTTGATGGCAAAATAAATGTCCTAAATTATCTTAACAGAATTTCCAAATTTCCGATAGATTTTGCTGCATCCGCTTTAGACATAGGAAAAACTATCTCAGTCGACGTCGACACTAGTGAGCCGTTGCGGTTCCTCCCAAAGCTACAAGAAATGCTTTAAAAGCAGTGTGTAGCTGAGCTCGTTTGTGTATAAGAAACCACGGTAAGTTGGAACATCTTTGATAAACTACTATAGTCAATGTTTTACGTTACCTAGATTAATAGGTTTGTTCTAGCAGCAGTCAGGAACCGTTTCAAACTGTCCTCGATATGCGCATAACGAAATTGGCGTTCACTAGTTCACTGTTCAGACAAGTCAACTAATTAGTTTCTAACCGATTTCAAACGGTTTAAAGAATTCGCGAATTCTCCACGGATCGTAGCCTGGTCATGTGCAGTTCACATATAAAATGTCGTTTAAAACTATTTGAATTATAAATGTATTTGTGGAGAACCTAACATTCTATGGGAGCATTCTCAAGTATGCATAAAAATAGAAATAATTCGTTCCCGCTTCTAAAACTATTATGTTATTTATAAGTTTCAATCAAATGTCATGCGGAGAACTGAGAAAGTGCGGAAAAGCAGAAGAAAAGTAAAAATTTCGTTCCAGCAGTATAAATTACCAAATAATTCTCGACTAATTGATGTTTAGACATGCGCATTCAAAAAATTCATCAAACCGTTTGTGATTTTCTGTTGGAACAAACTTATTAAGTTCCGTGTTATAAAAATAAATACGTTTACTTTGCTGTTAACTATTTCTTGTTGTCTTATAAATTTAAATTAAAAAATATTTAGGATAAAAATATTTTCTTGTAAAGCTTACTGAACATACACGACACGACGTGTGTTTTTTATGCATTTCTATGTATTATATTGGACATGTAGTATATCGAAAAAAAAATCGATTTAATTGCTCCTTGATAATACTTTCTCATATCATATTCAATTTGACATGACGTATATTATTTTAATTAAAATCGTAATTTTCATTTATTTTATCTATGTGATAAGTAAGATAAGATAAGATAAGTAATATAAGTAAGATAAGAAACATAAAGATAAGTAAGATCAGTAAGATAAACGAAATAAACGATACAACCGAGATAAATAAACATAAAACACACCACATAAATTAGACAACCCCCAAACCAAAGCCTAAGTTGCACAGACAGGGATTACACAGTTGTAAAACGCAGACACACACAACCAATCCCTTTGACTTTGTCAGAATCGAAACCTGGATTTAAACCCGGGAGTCGATAGGCAGTAAACCAGCTAAGTTTGTCACTTAACGATTTGGCCCACTACGATACCACGCTCGGCAAATATAAATATATAATTAATATTTTTTCTATATAGATGAGAAAGTAAATAAGCAATTTGTCGGTACCACTAAAGAAAATTTTTTTGTAAATTTTAAAATAAAAAAGCAATTAAAGTTTTGGCACCTTTTCAGATTTTTTGGTTATAACTCAGGTAGTTAGACATGAACCTCAAATTTGATTTCACTGGCATGTAGCCCCCAAAAATGGAACATTGATAGTTAAACACTTTCGATCGATGGCGCATATTAAGCGAAATATTTTGAAGTAACCCTTTATAGTAGACAGCCTGTATATGCAAAAATAGAAATTAGCCTACTAGATCTGCATATCATGTAAAATAAGACAATTGTCCTTGTTTTTGGTTATCATGAACAGAAAAATTGAAGAGCAATTTACAGGTTTATTTTAGCCACCTTTATGAAAATACCACCTGAAATTCTCATGTTATATCATTATTTCAGTTATTTTTATTATATATTTTATTAATGAAAACTGTGGATAAAAAGAAAATTCCAAATTTAATAAGAAGGATTGTTAAGAACTTCGTCAAATACATAATATAAATAACAAAATTGATGTACCTTAATTTAAGTTTACAAGCCAAATGATTTCTCTTTTTACTAATAACTGTGACCTTTTGAGAATTTTGAATGTGGTGGAGGAAACAGCGGGGTTCTATACAAAGATCAATTTTACTGTTTTCTTTCCACGTGTAACCCAATTTTTTTATGTAACTTGGGAATCGTTAGCCACATTTTTCTACGTGTCGTAAATGTAACAATACCATGTACAACATAAACTGGTGATTTAAATAAATTGATGACTTACATAGCAAGCAGTTTTATATATAAATAAATTTGCTTGAGTCTCAAAACTTCATTTTCATCATAATTTGAAGATAATTTTTTTAAGGCAGCAATACCTTATCTACAGGGCGTTTCAGTTATGCAGTAATTAATTTTTAGAGGTGATTTTACTCGAAGTATTTAAAAATGTTCCTCTAAACATGGGATCGGAAATCGCTTTTAAGCGATGATCCTGAAGGATGCACCCAAAATTGGGATTTTATTTAATATCTCACGAACTGTTTGAACTATATTGACCAGTTTTTTGCACGTGATTTAATATCAGTAAAGGTCATTGTTTCATGTTATCCACCAAGAGAAAATTCAATCATGGGAGCACAAAATGAGAAGGGTGGCTTCCTTCTCCCACACCAAAATTTTTATGTGCATTTTTTCTAATTGTTTTATCGGAATATGATTCCTTGATAAAAAATACACAAGAAAGCTTCTTTTGTTGTAATGCCGTAGGACCAACCGTTTTCGAGGAATATGAACACATGCATTCCCCAGGTTTTAAAAATAGGAAACAAAGATGTCTCACTCTCCCGCGTAAATTAGCAATTATAAAATATCGTAGTCAATCAGTTTCCTAATATACCAAATGCAAAACTGTTTTATGTGACACAGGTTCGTACCAATGATGTTGGCTGGGGATTGATTGCTCATTGGTATGCACCGATAAACCTATCAACATGTCAGTAAAAATAAACATTTTAGTTTAGTTTAGTTATTTATCATGCTCTTGGATAACTGAGGAGAAACAACCAATTATTATTAAATTACAGGATTCAACAGATTTTGTAGATTAACAAATTATATTAAATGTTCAAAATGGCCACCGTTCATTTCCACACAAACTCCTAGACGCCACGATCCACTGAAGTTAAGATACGTTCAAAAATTCCTGGCACGAATGCATGTGTTTCTTTAGGTTCATATTTCTCAAAACCGATTTGGTCAAGTTTTCTTGTGTATTTTTGATCAATAAATCATATGCCGATAAAACAATTACAAAAAAATACACATAAAAAAGTTTGTAGGCGGGGAGAAGGATGCACTCTTTCCATTTTGCACCTCCATGATTGAATTTACTTTTAGCTGATAACATAAAATAATGATCGTAATTAAAATCCCAATTTAGGGTGCCACCCTTCAGAAGGCCCTAGCTCCCTTAAGAGGGTTTTCCGGATCCGTGTTTATAGGAAATTTTTTTAATATATTTTTTTTAAGTAGAATCACCTTTAAAAATTAACGAGTACATATCTGAAACACCCTGTAGATAGATGAGACAATTGAATCTGTTTATTTTTTTCTTTACTATTAAATAAGTGAAAAAAATATTCGTTTTGTTATGCCATTAAATTCAAGGATAAAAGGAAAATCAAATATAATGAAAAAAAAAAGAGATATTATAAAGGCGGAAGAAGTTGTAATGATGTTGATATAGGGAAACAACTACATTTACATGTGTAAAAATAGTCCAAATAATGATTTAACTACAACAAAATATGAGGCTGCTTTGAAGTGTTTAAAAACGCACTACTTCTAGCAAACGGACGGTTTTTTTGTCGGTTGGTCGTTCCTCCCGTCACGATGTTCTTGCTTGGATAATAAGTAGTCTTCTGTGGTGTGCAAACTTACCAAGTGAACGAATGATAGTGATGGAGGTATCAGTGCTCTCACGGTTTCATAATTAGGAATAAACAGTATAAACGAATTTTCCCAGGTAGCACTTATTTTATTCCTCTTTTTGTAGTCCTCAATAGTCATATCCCATATAATTGGCTTTTCTTCTGCCCACTAATGAATGTCTTCACATAAATTTCAATTTCCATTTTACTGCGCGTCTGCACCTAACTATGGTCTGCACATCACTGTTTACCATAATGGAATGTTTTTATTTCCGGTAAAATATACTTCCGGGCGCGTCCGCATAGACTGTGGATGTCAAACCGACGATTGTTACACGGCCTGGCTACCGTGTGTTGTTCTATGAAAATTAAGTATGAATGGTTGCCGGTCGATGGATCGCTCCGAACGGGCTCGTGTGCCAGGTACCATTTGAAACAATGATATATACCTACCTCCGGTTCTTTTACCGGCCGGCGGCACGGGCTCGTGTGCCAGATATCATTTGACACAATGAGATATACCTAGCTCTGGTTGATTCACCGGTCCGACCCGGAACGAGCTCGTCTGTCAGGTGCCATTTGAAACAATAATATATCCGGTTGTTTCACCGGCCGGCAAAATGACCGTTCGACAAAATGACCGTTCGACAAAAAAGCCGCCCGTGTGCCAGAAGCCTAACTACGCTTGAAAATTATTGATTTCGCATAGCATGTGATTACTGATAAATCTTTACTGCACGAAACCAGCGTGTGGAAATTTTTCACACGTTCTTTATATGCTTGTCTATAAACAATACATATATTTGTCCATTTCATATTTTTGGTAATTTGATCGAAATATATATACATTTTGACCTGCTGAATACCGTGGTGATGTTAGTTTTGTTTCAAGATGCATAGTTTAAGAGAAAAAAATATGTTTTTACTTGAAAATAATATAAATTTCGACAGATTTAGATACTATATTCTTTTTTCTCTAGAAAACTAAGAGTCCTTTAACTATGCGGGTTTTACCGGGATTGTTAAGCGAAGAATTTACTTCTTCCTACATAAAGCATAGTAGATGTCTCACATACTCGTTATATTATCTTTATAAATCTAGTAAACCTTATCGCTAAGTTTAATGTGAAATTAATGTAAAATTAATAAAATTGACAAGTTTGTTTTATTACGAGTTTTTTGATATGCCTAAATTTTTGGTTTTCTGAATCAAAACTTTCATAGTTTTTTTGCACCCTCTATATCATAAGCACAATCTAATGTGTCCAAAGTAGGTTTGACATCAAGCACTAACTTTTATCAAAAACGAAATTTTCTTAGAAATCAACGAAAAATCTCCCATTTGTGGCTTATTATTCTGAACACACTGTATATTTAATGAAATCGTAGAAAAAGTATAGTGTGCAACACGTTTGAAAAGCACTTTTCATACTCGTGTGACCTATGACACTCACCTACGGCTCGCGTCATCAAACTGTCAAATCATGTGAAAAGTGCTATTTTCAACACATACAATATTATTATCAATTCAACTAAATATATTTCTTAAGCTGCTTTTGAATTGCTGCACTGAAATTTAAGTGTTTTAAATATAATAAATTATCCAGAAATTTCTGGATTATGTTAATAAGATTTATATATTTTAAACTAATCTCTACTCTATCAGAAATGTTTACTACAAAGTAACAAATTTATCAGGATTAAAGATACGAAAGTTTATCCCGTCGTAACAGGAAATAAATTTGCCCGTTTTACCACTTGCCAAACCCTATTTCGAGAAATGTCCAATAGGATTGAAGTTTTAGTACAGACTTGTTGAAGGATGAGCTTCAGCATCCTTTAGAACACTATCCATATAATTACTAATAAAACTGTTGGGTACTACACTTATTCTTACATGATTGTAATTTCGGAATTTAATTATTCTTTCAAATCAACAATAAATTTAAAGTGTCCAGTTAATCATATCTGTTATATGAATAAATAATCGTAAGTCGTGAGTAGTTTATTTAACCAGATTACAAACTTTATACTTTGGTTTTTAACTATTGTAAATGAAATTACTATTATGGTATTTGAGCTAGTGATCGGACTATTTTGATAAAAATTATAGTATCCGATTATTGAAATATTCCGATTACTGGTATAATATCATCCGAGCGATTGCTGCTCAAACAATTACCGATGCAAATGTCAGAATGTCAGATTCCGAATCGTCCAAATCATAATCGTTGATATATCAACAAAGTTTACACGAAAAAGAAATAATCATATAGGCACTATAATTAATTATGAATTTGCGTTAAAAGCATTTATATTATGCGACAAGAGTTGGAATACTCATACCTATATGTGTTTTTATTCTTTTAATAATAATTTTCATTTTTAATTTGTTACATGATTTACGTATTATTCCGAACTATACAGTTTCAATGCAATTTAATTGCTTCATAAAGCTAAGCATATTAAGGAACAAAACTATTTTTCAAATCTTGACAAATAGTAATAAATACCAAAAGTAATACCTAAATAAAAGTTACAAAAAGTCGTAATATATTTAATTAAAAATTAAATAAAGTAGCACACACACTTTCTTGATGATTTATATGATAAAAACAGAAGCCATCAAGCTTAAATTGTGATCGCCCACTAATAAAAGATTTTTCACAAATAAAAGGAAATCCTTCTTGAGGCCGTCGCGCATATTATTCGCAGACTAGTTTTAGGTTATTGCCTTCATCAATGCAAAGTAGGTTCACGCAACGTAAATAAGGCGGATCTCAGAATCGTAAGTCGCTATGTGATAATAGTACTAACGATTTAAAGATAACTCCACTAGTTTCTGTATAGGAATTGTTATGTTTATATTTAGACAAAACTAATTTTATTATATAACTCTAAAAGTGCATTTTGCCGATTGCTTTATAAATGTAATTATCACCAAAAAATTAACAGAATAAATCGAGCCAAATATCTAGGCATATGCATTGAATTAAACTCTTGAAAAATAAGGAAGTTATAAATTCAAACAAATTAAACATTTTAGGTTTCAGATCTTTAAAAAATATATATAATACATATATTGCAGTAATGCACTTAAAACCTTTAGTAGCTACACAAAAACGCATTGTTAAAATTATATAAAATGAAAGTATATCATAAATTAGTTTGCAAATAATCTAATATACAACATATTCGACATTTATATCATACCGCCAATATCACCATATAAAGCATCCTATCTAAAAAAAAACAATATCAATCGTGTGTTATACGAGTCATCATGATACAACAGTCTTTCTTCGTACCAAAACCTTATAAATTGTCTTTCAAAAAACGTTTTCTTTATATTAACAAAATTAAATCCTACTTTGGCTACAACTTGTTTTTACCATGCACACTGTCTGACAATATCGTGGAATCTATTTACATAGAACCTGTCTCAGCTGATGAATTGCTTAGCATTGTTAGGGAATTTAAAAACAAAAAATTATCTGGTGTTGATGGTGTTACAACAAAAATATTTAACGAAATATTTGAACAGATAACGAACCCACTATTGCATTTAATAAATCAATCACTAAATACTGATATATTTCCTGATTGTCTGAAAATATCATCAGTAATACCGGTCTTTAAAAAAGGAAGTAATAGTGATATACAAAACTATCGTCGAATACATCTATTAAGAGTATTCTCGAAGTTGCTGGAACATGTTGCTTCATCTCGAATCCTAGGATTTGTTGAAAATAAAAAAAAATACTTACGCTAGTCAACATGGTTTCAGATCTGGAAAATCTATTGCAACTTTCATTTAAATATGTCATCTCCATTTTCTTTGATATTACCATTGCATTTGACACTGTTAACAACGATATTCTGGCTGATAAACTAAGTAATATTGGGACAAAAGGCAATCTACTAGATTGGATAAATTCCAATATGAAAAATCATAAGCTAACTGTACAGTATCAAAATGTAGTTTCTGACATGGAAGATGTTAAATTAGGTGTTTCACAAACATCTATTTTAGGTCCATTGTTATTTATGTTATACATAAACAACCTTCCTAAATTTTTTAATGATGGTCATGTAACGATGTATGCTGATGACACAGCGATATCAGTATGTACATCAACTCAAACATTAAATTTATCTAAAAGTAATGATATACATGAAGTTATGAGTACATGGTGTCAACGAAATAAACTTATGTTAAATGAAACAAAAAGTGTATCTATAAATTTTAAATTAGGAAGGCCACTTACCTCAAATATAATACCATTTTCTGATAGACGTAAATATTTAGGAACATACCTTGATAATATTCTCAGCTGGACTTCTCATGTTGATCATGTTTGTAATCACTTAAGAGTCTTATATACCCTATTAAATCTTAATTCTCGAATATCTCGTTTAAAACTTATCCGATTTGAGTGCGATTTTTACAAGATTTTTCAAAAATATGTATAAAATGTCGAAATGTAATTTTTTTCGTCAAAAAATTTTCGCATGCGTTTTAAATATTTTGTATCAAAATTTTTTAACATTCCGACATTAGTCACTGTTTGTAACGTTTATATTCATGTGACCCAACTCTTGGATTAGTTGAAAATAAATTTATTAGAAAACTAAAAACTGCATATCTGTATTCCGATAATAGCTGCCATCTCGCATGATATTTCGGAAACACGGATGCACTTGCATACACTGGACTCGTTTGCGGGAGGGGGAATCGGGCACTTAGGAACCACGTTGCGATTTGCGTAAACAACAGTGGCGTGTGTATTCTAGAGATATCTCAAATTTACTTATTTATTATAAAGTGGGTACACTTGATTTCAATAAAAACTGGTACACTTTCTTTTAGCTATGTAAATCATTCGTTCTTTGATTGATATTAATAATCTTACAAATGTCACTTTGACGTTAATCAGTGGCGTCATTATTAAAAATGGTTCGACATCTAACAGATATTCAAAAGTTTCGAATTGTTTCTAAAATTGAAGATGGTTGGTCCATAAGAAGACTTGCTGCTGATTACAATGTGAGTAAAACCACGATAATGAGTGTTAAAAAACAATGGGAAACCAACCAAACGGTATCCCGTAAAGTTGGTTCCGGTAGGCCCAGAAAGAGCAATAATCAAGAAGATGAAAATCTTATAAATTGCCTAATAGAAAACCATTTTCAGACTGCAGTAAATGCAACTTCAGAGACAAATTTCCCTGCCTCGGTATCTACTGCTTGCAGAAGAATAAAACTACAAAGCAACTTGAAGAGTTGTTCAGCGGCTAAAAAATACAAACTTTCAGAAGAAAAGAAGCAGGGTAGGATTATTTTTGCACTCAACTATATAATCAATGATGAAAAAAACTTCTGGGGACAAGTTGTCTTTTCTGAAGAAAAGGTTTTTAAATCCTGTAACGATGGACATGTTCGCGTATATAGGCCTCCTTCCACTAGATACGACGAAAAATATACTTTCGATCCACAAATATTAGGAAGGTTTTCAGTCAATGTCTGGGCTTGGATGAGCCTAAATGGGTTAGGTGTGTGTTGGAACAGTGGTGGTCATCTCAATTCCATTAAATATATTGAAATATTAGACAATATTATGTTGCCGTCAGTAATAGAGGTGTTTCCGGAAAATAATTTTATTTTCCAACAAGACAACTTCTCCATACATACGGCCCATCGTGTCAGGCAATGGTTTCTTAATAAAAACATAGAGTTGTTACCGTGGCCATCTAAAAGTCCGGATTTAAATCCAATTGAAAATGTATGGGGGACTAATGGTGAAACATATAAGAAAATTAAATAACCATCCAAATAATGCCCAAGAATTGGAAGGGATAATTGAAGACGCTTGGGAGAACTCGTCGCAAGAAGTTGACCTTGCAAGAAATCTGATTTTGTCCATGCCTGCAAGACTTCAGGCAGTTTTAGACGCTAATGGAGCAATGACAAAATATTATTTAATTCTGTATTACGTACTTGAAGTTCATTTATTTTATTTTTTTATTGTATTTTTATGTTCAGTTTGCATTGTTTACATTTTTTTAATCTCAAGTGGTATTTTTTGCGTTCTTATTTTAAAAATAGAATTATCATTATTCAGTTAGTATTTTAATTACAACCATTAGTAGAATTATCCGTAACAAATATTATTTTTTTAAACAATAATATGGCAGGCTTGAAAATGTTTTGAAAAAAGTTATTTTCTAATTATTTTTTAAAATTCCATTTGAATAAAATAAAAGAGAAAGGTTTAATAAGTTTAAAAACACAAGGAAAACCGATCTCCTCCAAAAAACCCAGGTCCGGGGTAAATCACTTCTTCCCCACCTCCCTCTCGAAATGCCTGGCCAGCCCTATTTACAGACATATGCACACAACTAAACTATTAAGATTTTCGATTACAAGGTTGTACCAGTTTTTTTTTAAATCAAGTGTACACCCAAGTAGACGTGTTATTGAAAGTCATTATTAGTGCAGTGAAAGAACAATGGGAAAAATAAAAACATATCATAAGCGTAAATACCCTAGCAGAAAACCGAAAAATCGAACATTGGCCCAAAAGAGAAAATATAAAAAGTAAATACTAGTGAAAATTGAATTTTTTTCGTAAATTAATAAAAGTAATAATTTTCTTTTTATTTCCGGTAATTTCTGTGGAGAGACTAATATAAATGAAAGTTTTCCCATTTTGCCGTCTCTAAATATTGATATGAAGAATGAAAGGCTCAATGAAAGGTGAATATGATAATTTTTATTTTTGATTTATTTTAAGCCCAGTAACCTCATGTACAGGGTGATCATTTTAAGTGCACCTTACTCTATTTTTCTGCTGTATTTTTAACCTAGGAAAAAATTTCAAAAATTATACCTATGTGCTTTTTTCTAGGGAATCCGAAAATTAAAAACAATTGAATGTCAAATAAAAAAGAAAACGCCGAAAAACTGAAAAATAAAAAAATTACACCCCGCATTAATATGCGGAAATGGACATATGACATTCCGAATAATGATTAAATATGCGCGTCACATACATATCTTTTACTTCCGGTTTGACCGGAAATAGCCTTAATTTTTTTTATTCTAAATGATATATCCGGTATATTTGGCTCAATTTAAAAAATTTCTTTCTGAATTCAGCAATATATGTAACATCATCATAATCTTTCATATTTGATAAAAATATTGGAGTTTAAATTTAAAATAACACAAATATATTTTTCATATTATTTCATCGCCTTTTCCATTCTGAGTTGAATGATATGACACACATTTGATACTTCCATTTTATAGGAAAAATTTTTAAAATAATACTATGCATTAATAAGAAATGGTAAAATGGAAATTTTTTTGTAGATTAACGATTTAATTGTTTTGTTGTTTAGTTCTTTAGCTATTTTTCAACAAAGTAAATAAAATAATTTCGGGTTTTTTTTTTTGTTTTTACATATTAATTGCAGGACAAGGACGCATGAAGGGTAAGGTTAGCTACTGCTTAGCTTATAAGCTTGACGCAATACAACCTTTTCGTCGGTTTATGTCATACGAAACCTCTAGTACTCCGCCTCTGATAATTCAACATCTCCCGATCTGAAATGTTCCACTATGCCGTTCTGTAACTAGAACATCGGCCACCTTCGACATTCGCCGCGATAATTTCGGTTTGGCTGTATATATGCACCGTGGCTTGCGCGGGGTGTGGTAAAATCGAGACTATATTTCACTTGCATCTGATATAGACTCTTAAACAAAGCATATTATGCTATTTTGCAAATAGGAAACACCCTCCGACAACTCGGCCTGTTGAATATATATTACGCAATGGCTTACTCATATAGTTTATACAATATAATCATTTGGGGTGGATCGACGGATTTTAACAGGGTGTTCATATTACAGAAAGAATTTTGAGGATTCCGTTTAATATTAAATATAATGATAGTTGTGTTTAGGAACAACGGAATACTTACTGCACCCAGTATTTATATATATATATATATATATATATATATATATATATATATATATATATATATATATATATATATATATATATATATATATATATATATATATATATATATAAATTATGTAAAGTTTATTTCAAACTTATTTGCAAAATAAAAAACGACGATTTCTTTGACGGCTGTAAAGGGATCAAAGAAGCCAACGTTTTTTATGTTACAAGTAAGTTTGAAATAAACTACATGCAGATTTCTTATGTGGTGTATTGAAGACTGTTCTCACTACAGGTAGAGAGGGCATAATCAATACACGTCATTTTTTGCTTTCCTTTTAACGCCTGTTCGACTTGAAACAACTCTTGCTGTATAACAAAACAGTGGTTTTTTAACATATTTGTAGGGAACTCGAAAAAATCCGATACAGATTTTGAAGAAACTTGTTCGTATCTCAATTCATCTTCAGAGTAAAAGCAAATTAAAAAATAAACAAATATCGAAAAAAAACTGATTAATAAGCCACTGGTGTAAAGAAAATATACTGTTCTTTTTGAGTTCCATTTTATTTATTTTAAGGAAAAATATTATTCCTTTTGAATTCAATTTTATTTATTCAAATCCAATGCTTTAATATTCCAGTATTTTTAGTGATTGAAGTATTCCCCAACCATGTTGGTCTGATGAAAATTGGGACTATGTAAAGCATTAAGATACGTTCCTCTAAAACAACAAAGTGGTTATTTTCCCTTTTAACACAGTTGTGAATAATAATGTAGTCTGTTTTATATTCCCTTAATCTTGTTTTCAAATATTCACTATTTTAGCTTACACTCGCTTTGTCATAATCCATTCAAGGAATATTGTATGTTCTAATTGTTTTGGAATTTATGTTTTCGCATCGAAAAAATGTTGTTTCTATTTTCAGTTCTTGGGCACATTTTAGAGTTTTCATTGCTTATTACATTTTAGTTGTAATATTTGAAAATTGGCGTTGTCAACTGGTATACACGTTACTTTAATAAAATTTGTGATGTATTGTGATCAGTCCCGTTGCCGGAAATATTTGTCATTGTCAGAACGGGCAATTATAAAAAACAAATATAAATATAAATAAACACGCCACAAAAAAATGCAGGCGTTGTGTTTATTTATATACCTGTAATATATGCAAACGGTATAACCAGTATTGATGCAGAAAGTTACAGGTAACCAGGATATATGTATAAAAAACTAAACGGCGCTTGGCACTTATTCCCCAGTTAACATAGCAACACGAAAGCGTGAAGTTATTTTCGTGCAATGGTGTTTGGTTGGGTTCCCGGATAAAACGCTCTTAGCAATGGCGCAGTTATTACCGTTTATGCATAAACTACATAAAATGATTAAAAACTACGATGACCTTAGAATTGATGGGTCACATATTCTGTATACTCCATGCAGTTGACGTATTTACGTATTTCATACACGCCGTGAATGTGAAAGATATTTAAATTCGGCTGTGAGGAATTTTTTTATGACGTGTGTCGTGTTTTATGGATTTAGTCTGTCTTTGAATGTAGTCGACAAAGATAAGTTTAGATGTTTCTTTACAAAATATGCACCAGGTTTTCCTTTACCTAGTAGCCTGACATTGCGTAAAACATATACATGCTTTTATTTGTCTACATATGTCCTTTTGTTAACCATGGGACAGTAGTCACTACCAGTCCTAGAGTCTGATGCAGTTTTCTTTCCCTAATGATCACTATTGATCACGATTAAGCACAACATTAGGATCTTATCGTTTCGGATAATAAAAATTCTTTAAATAGACCGGGCGCCAAGAAACATTCAGTTTAAAAATCCGTAGGATTCATTCGGGTCGATGATGTACATTCAGAAAGATGTAAAGAATGAAATTCTAAAGGTTGTCAAATAAAATTTTCGGATGTTTTCTTTTTCACAAAGAACCATAAGGTTATTACGGGAGCGCACAACTCCAGCTTCTTAAAACTATTATAAAATAATTATTTTGATCTAAAATTTTTAAAGCTTGCCTTTTTCCACAACATTGTGGAAAACCGTGGAAAAATTCGTCACAACTACTGTATGAGCATCTCAACAAGTCGGCTATGATTTACGAAATAGCAAGCTGCACCCGGTTCAAATGTTAAAACTTCCTTTTCCAGACTCTTTAACTGAGTCTTGTAAATGTAATGCATACTGTAAAATCATGTCCTGTAGTTGTAAAAAAAAACTTATTCTGTATCTGTCTTTGTAAATGTATTCATAATAATTGCCAAAATGTATCTTCTCTATCTATAAATAAAATTTTTTTATGATAAAGGAAACAGAAAAATTCTCATAAAATTCCTTTATTAATGTGACCGGTTTCGTGAACAAATTAATTACTTCACATCATCAGACACAGGAATTTTTTATAAATATAAAACCAGGGTAGTCAAATTAGAATTAAAATAGTTTTGCAACATGTCAAATTATAAGTAAATGTAAGATATAAATTTTGTTAGTATCTAATTAACCTTTTTTAATAAAATTTCTAAAATTTAACGTGCTTCTTTTAAACACATACATATACTACAATAGTTAAAATCTCATTAGATTTTAACTATTGTAGTATATGTATGTGTTTAAAAGAAGCACGTTAAATTTTAGAAATTTTATTAAAAAGGTTAATTAGATACTAACAAAATTTATATCTTACATTTACTTATAATTTGACATGGTGCAAAACTATTTTAATTCTAATTTGACTACCCTGGTTTTATATTTATAAAAATTCCTGTGTCTGATGATGTGAAGTAATTAATTTGTTCACGAAACCGGTCACATTAATAAAGGAATTTTATGAGAATTTTTCTGTTTCCTTTATCATGAATAATTACTCATATGGGATCAACCTATCTACGTTACAAAATTTTTTATGTTTATATCAATTATTGTTAATCTTTTACCATCTATTATTCATTTTTAATGAGTTATTATCATTGCTGTTATTTGCTTATTTTTAACTTATTCAACTTGTATTTTATGATATTTATGCTGTTTTTGATTTTATACCCTACCTCAAAAACTATTTAATTTTTTTTAATGTTAAAATTTTAAAACGGTTTTCCACAATGTTGCGAAAAACCATTAAAAATACATGCTTTAAAAATTTTGGATCAAAATATTAATTACTAATTATTTTATAAGGGTTTTAGGGCTGTGGAGTTGCGCGCTCCTTTAATAACCTTATAATTTTTTTGTGAAAATTAAAACTTCCGAAAATGTTGTCTGGCAACCTTTAGAATTTCATTCTTTACATATTTCTGAATGTAAATCATCAACCCAAATAAATTCTATGGATTTTTTAGACGGAATGTTTTTGACGCCTGCACTAAGAGTGGAATCAAAATTTAGAACCGACTGTTCAAGCACAGATCCCCTTGGACCGTCAAAAAAATTCTGTTGAGGGAATAACTAGAGCCCGTATCTCAAATGATATTGACGTAAAAATCAGAAGCGGCATGGGAAGGTAGTTATTATTACAAAAATTCTTACCACTTTTTGTAGTTTATTGCTGAATTAACTGGAGGAGATTAGACGTAGTAGTGGGTGCATCACTGTCGATATTGCTATAGTTGTCTTATACTGAGAGCGTTGGATTTACTGAGGAAAGTGAAACTGTCTCTAACATTAAATTTGCGAACTTGTCTGGGCAACACCAGTGGCGGTTCGTGAGTCAAGAGATAGGGAGGTCAATTAGAAAAGTTTACTGTATTACCTACCTTTTAAAGTGATTTAAATCCAAGTCGATCCTCCGGTCTTTTTGAGATGCAAAGTGGTCAATTACTTTTTCATTAAAGTCTTTTATCTTCTTTATTAATGACCTTTCTATGGTAAGCATAGCTAAAGAAGATAACCTTTCCTGACCCATGGTATTTCTTAAAAAATGTCTTTATTCTTTTTAAGGTGGAAAAACAACGTTCACTTTCGATGGTAGTCATAGGGAGAGTACACAAGATTTTTGACAGTTTGACACTTTCAGAAAAAGTATTGCACAAATTATTGTTAATAAAAAGCTGTTACAAAGCAACTGCACCTTCACTATTGGAAAAATCTTCTCGGCTATATAATACTTCTAATTCAGTTTTAAGTTTCAAATGATTTATGACTGGATACTCCGTTTTAACTAATTTAAACATATCTTGAGGAAAGCTTTTTTATAATCTTTAAATGGATCTGCGTCAAATACCTGAGACACTGCTAAATGATTACTGAAGCCAAACCTGTTTTTGATCTCAGCATATCACAAACTTCTAATGAAATTCTCCTTTTTGATTCTTCCGTTTTACATCTCTGGGCAGACTGCATGGATGTCTCCTCCAACTAGTTTTTCAAAATTTTATTTCTGATGTCTTCAATTTTACTATTAAAAACGCCAATACACTTATTTACTGTTATGACATCGATACTACATTTTTTGTAGTTGATTGAACAATATATCACAATGAGGCATAACTAAATGAAAAAAAAATTTAACCAGTAAAGAAAATGTTCATTTTGTAAGTAGTTTTTTAAACCAATAGCTTGGTTTAGAGTGTTGTTTTTCGATTCATTATCAATGATTTTTTTCTAAACAATCTAATAATTCTGTTCGATAGGTATAAACAATCTCTATGCACTTTGTATTAAAATTCCATCGTCTTGGAGCCGCTTTAGGTAATCTCACCTTAACAACATTATCTAACACGGCTGTTCTTTTTAGCGATTTTCCAAAGAATGAAGAAAAGCTATGTAAATTAGCAAAACAAATTTTTATGCTTTTATCCTGACTTGATGCCTTTTGTAAAATTAAATTTAGTTGATGAGCGTAACAATGAATAAAATTTGCTGAAGGATAACTTTTTTTAATTTTGGCTTGTACACCTCCAAAAGCACCACTCATTACTGATGCTCCATCGTAACTTTGTGCTATCAATTTTTCAGGACTTTCATTAATTTTCAGACATTCTAACTTTTAAAATTACATCTGTCAAATGCTGCGATGTCGTTCCTTGAGGCTGAATAAATTTCCAAAATGTCTCACATACAACCCCGTCTAAAACGTATCTAAACACAAAAACTACTTGTACTTTATTGGAACTATCTGTGGTTTCATCCACTTGAACTGCAATGAAGTCAGATTGATCAATTTCAGATTTTATTTCTTCGTGAATAATCGCCAGTATCTAATCTAAAAGTTCATATTGAATTGCCTTCGAAGTGCCCTTAAACACAGTACTGTTTTGCAAATGGTCTTTAAAAATGCCATCTAGTTCAGATACAAAAATTTACTAGACCTCGAAATATTCCCGGGTTATCAGAGGACTCAGTTTCGTCATGTCCGCGTAGTGCTAGCTCAAAAGCTCCACAGAATAATACACAGTCTATTATTTCATTTAAAATATATCTATTTTTAGAAACGTTTTCATTGTAAGCTTTTAAACTTTTTCTATAGGCGCTGACTAACTGCATTCTAATATCAACTGTATCAAGTGTTGCTGGACTACAACAGTTATTCATATGACTTGATGCGAGCGAATGTTTCTGTACTTCTATTTTTAAATGTTTCAAGTCAGTTACACCTATTTTGGACCATATAGAATCAGGATCATCACCAAATAACAGGCATGGGAAACAAAAAAAATGCATTTTTACCTCACATCCGCAAATCTACTCGGATAAATCCTACATTGAATTTCGAAAATACCTAAACTTCTTTTTTCTTATCAAGAGATGTTTGCTTTATTGTCATATTAGGTTTTGGACGGCCACAACCTTTGAATTTCACTCGGTCTTCATAACCCAACATATGTCCATCTTTCAGTTGTAATATATTTTTGTACAACACTCATATTTAATAGTAACACCAAAAACACTATTTTACTTAATTTCACGACAAGTAGAGATTTACTAATAAAATGTTCACAAATAAAACCATTAAAAACAACGCGACAGAATTTACCGACCAACGCGTACCTAGTCAGCATTAAGACTGCTCTACTAAACTTCGTGCGTTACCGTTTCCGTAAAATGTGTCAGGGACATTGTCCCCGTCAGTGTTTTCTGTCTCTTTTGCTTTATGACGATTCGCGTATAAGTCTATTACACTTTAATTCGTTGTAAATTCGGTCCGTAGCTAGCTTTGAGGACAAGTTGTGGATTGACCCTAGATTTTTTAAATTCTATAAATGAATAATGTAATGAATATGAATGTAGAGGTTCGGTGCTCGGAGGGGATACGAAATCCTGCGATCTAGATATTTGAATAGTATTGTGCATAGAATGAACTAGAAACTTATATATATTTTTTAAGAATATTAAACATATATATATTATATATTTTTTAAACTTCAGAAAATGAATAGCTATATTTTTTATTTGTATGTGTGAGGTCATTGACCAAATAACCCTATAGAAGAACCGCCAGTGGGCAACACTGAATATAATGTGTAGGCACTCCGGTCACTAACATTAAATTAAATTGTTACATTACTGATCAAATTCACATAAATAAAAATAGGTGATTAAATATTATTCCAAATGCTGAGTATGAAAAGAATGGCGTCTCTCCGAAAATATCCATTACAACTGCGAAAATAATCTTCCTACAGCAACAGAAGTTAGGGGCGCGTACTTAAACTAGGAATGATGTTTTAATGAGGCCACATTAAAGCCTGGTGCATTAAAGTTTACTTCTTGTTTGTTGAAAATAATACACCCACCCATTACTTTTACTGTCTAAATTTAATTGCACTTGTAAATCCTTATTTCCCTGTTGATGGGAGTTAAAAAATACATGCGTAGTAATTACAAACTTTCGTGACAATGACAGGGTATTTTTTTACCTTGAACATTTAAGTTCGGCACCATTAAATATTAACTTGGGGCGCTCACAAATCCGCGATTGTACCGTATTAACTAGTGCTGGCAACTGAAACCGGCTTTCTTGATAACCAGTTAATCGGTTTTGGAATATTCGCGTTTTATACAAAATCGAAAACCGGTTACTCGATTAACTGGTTACTCGGTTAATCAGTTACTCAGGTAACCAGTTACTCGATTAACGGGTTATTCGGTTAACCGGCTATTAAAAAAACCGGTTATTTGAATAACCAACTATTCGGATAATCAACTAATATGCGTCTATCTTCTTTCAAATGTTGTTAGAATCTGAAACTATAGGCGGGCAGGGGTCCACCGACGCCTGCTTAGTTTAGACTTTACATGAAACCTGAAAATTTTTCTATTTTTCATTTTTATCGTAGTTTGCGAATATTAATTAAACACAATAATACTATCCAGCTTGCGAAAGTAGGCCCCCGCGGCAAGGGAAAGTATTGCTGATAACTGATAAGTCGCCAACTTTCTGCGAAACCATATATTAGGAATATAATATCTCTCCCAATGAGTAGGTGCGGATGCAAACGATCGCAAAAACTTGCCATGCACTAATTCATTTATTTTATTTAAGCTTAATTTTGAATGGAATTCAGAAATCACATTCTTTCCGTGGGTGTTCTTTCCCCGACCAGACAGTACACAACCACAACATTAAAAAGTCTAGTTAGACTTTTGTTATGACATGACTCATGTATGGCGTGCGCCGTGCGCGTGCTCTAAATAAAAGTAGAAAAAACAATCCTTTGCATTCTTTTCTTTGCAGTTTTTATTTTCAACTTCAACGTCTCGTATCTTATTATGCAATATTTATATAGAATTAGAGATCGGGAGGTAGCGGTATACTCTGAGGTGAGAAAAAACATTATAGGATGCCACAAATAAATAACTATAAACAATATACTTTTACTCTTGTAATCGCTAGTTAAATATATATATATATATATATATATATATATATATATATATATATATATATATATATATATATATATATATATATATATATATATATATATATATACATACATACATACATACATACATACATACATACATACATACATACATACATACATACATACATACATACATACATACATACATACATACATACATACATACATACATACATACATACATACATACATACATACATACATACATACATACATACATACATACATACATACATACATACATACATACATACATACATACATACATACATACATACATACATACATACATACATACATACATACATACATACATACATACATACATACATACATACATACATACATACATACATACATACATACATACATACATACATACATACATACATACATACATACATACATACATACATACATACATACATACATACATACATACATACATACATACATACATACATACATACATACATACATACATACATACATACATACATACATACATACATACATACATACATACATACATACATACATACATACATACATACATACATACATACATACATACATACATACATACATACATACATACATACATACATACATACATACATACATACATACATACATACATACATACATACACGTACATACATACATACATACATACATACATACATACATACATACATACATACATACATACATACATACATACATACATACATACATACATACATACATACATACATACATACATACATACATACATACATACATACATACATACATACATACATACATACATACATACACGTACATACATACATACATACATACATACATACATACATACATACGTACGTACGTACATACATACGTACGTACATACGTACGTACATACATACGTACATACGTACGTACGTACATACGTACGTACGTACGTACACGTACGTACGTACGTACGTACGTACGTCGTACGTACGTACGTACGTACGTACGTACGTACGTACGTACGTACGTACGTACGTACGTGGTACGTACGTACGTACGTACGTACGTACGTACGTACGTACGTACGTACGTACGTGCGTACGTACGTACGTGCGTACGTACGTACGTACGTACGTACGTACGTACGTACGTACGTACGTACGTACGTACGTACGTACGTACGTACGTACGTAGCGTACGTACGTACATACGTACGTACGTACGTACGTACGTACGTACGTACGTACGTACGTACGTACGTACGTACGTACGTACATACGTACGTACGTACGTACGTACGTACGTACGTACGTACGTACGTACGTACGTACGTACGTACGTACGTACGTACGTACGTACGTACGTACGTACGTACGTACGTACGTACGTACGTACGTACGTACGTACGTACGTACGTACATACGTACGTACGTACGTACGTACGTACGTACGTACGTACGTACGTACGTACGTACGTACATACATACATACGTACATACGTACGTACGTACGTACATACGTACATACGTACGTACATACATACGTACATACATACATACATACATACATACATACATACATACATACATACATACATACATACATACATACATACATACATACATACATACATACATACATACATACATACATACATACATACATACATACATACATACATACATACATACATACATACATACATACATACATACATACATACATACATACATACATACATACATACATACATACATACATACATACATACATACATACATACATACATACATACATACATACATACATACATACATACATACATACATACATACATACATACATACATACATACATACATACATACATACATACATACATACATACATACATACATACATACATACATACATACATACATACATACATACATACATACATACATACATACATACATACATACATACATACATACATACATACATACATACATACATACATACATACATACATACATACATACATACATACATACATACATACATACATACATACATACATACATACATACATACATACATACATACATACATACATACATACATACATACATACATACATACATACATACATACATACATACATACATACATACATACATACATACATACATACATACATACATACATACATACATACATACATACATACATACATACATACATACATACATACATACATACATACATACATACATATGTGTGTTGGTGTTACATTTACCAATACTTTCAGCTCTCTTTGTAATAATTTTGGATGTCACCGACCTCACCAAAATAACTAGTACATAATAGTTTTATAAAATTGTTGTATCGAGTTTTTTTTATATTAGTACCTACTGATTTAGTGAAATGAAAATATTAAATTTATTTGTCTAAAATCTAAGTTATAAACTCAATCGAATCTGTTTTCTTATTAATCGGCTTTTCAAGTATCCGATTAACCAGTTTTCGGATAACCGATTAATCGTTTCTCGTATTACCGATTAACCGGTTTTCCGATAATCGATTAACCGGTTTTTTGGTAAATCGATTAATCGGTTTTCGGATAACCGATTAACTGGTTTTGATCTGTATTTGGATATCCGGTTTTATTCAAAACCGTTTTTTTAGGAAACTAAATAACCGGTCTTTGCCAGCACTAGTATTAACTGAAGGCAGTGGTCGCACCATATTTTACTAATTGTCGCAACAGTGTTTATCCCCGACACATACTGCCCTGATACCGGCTGGGCTGGAGGTCCAGATAAGAGTACAAGTACAGGGTGGATCAAATTAGATGGGATTTGGGGTTTCCTCTAAAACTATGGCAGATAGACAAAAACCAATATAGGTCTCCTGAGCTCGATTTTCGAGAAACAAACAATGGCGCAAACCGCGATCGTCTATCTTTTTCTACTACCGAGCTACAAAGCGTTTTTGGAAAATTGGCATTTTTGGATGACTTCTATATCTCAATTACCACACGTGGAATCGAAAATCGAGTAACACCAACAGGCACCTTTTTGAGTAGAATCCGCTGCTGATAAGAAAAAAATTATGCATGTCTCAGTTTTCGAGATATAGACATAACTTGTTTTTTAAATGGAACACCCTATAAATTATTTCATTATTCGATCACAACTTCAATTAGCTTTCCAACGATATATCATATGTCATATTTATCTCTAGAAAAATTAAATATATTTGTGAGGAGGCCATGGAAAACTACTAACAATAACAACACTTTTTACAATATAAAATAATTTAGCCAAAAATAAGAAAAACTAAACTACAATAAATGTTCGAATTGTCTTCCATTGACATCTATGCATATTTATCGTTTTTCTAATATTTATTGAGAAGGCCATGGTAAAAAAAAGAAAATCGAAATAATCGTAAATGTCAAAAATTAATTTGTGAGTTAATTGTGAGTGAGCATTGTTAAAAATGGTTCAATTTATTAATTATGAAATATATGATATAATTAAGTGTTTTATAGAATGCGGAGAAGATTCAAATTTAGCTTCCTATTAAAATAAATTTAATAGGTGAGTTATAGACAGCAAAACTTTGTGCCAAAAGTGCCGCCTAAACAGTATTTTTAGATATCCAGAAAAGAGACAGCCAGATATAAAAATATTCAAAAGACTACAACAAAATTTAAAAATGTATAATAAAGCAGGTAGAGATGCTATAGAAAATATTTTAGAAACTGTAAGAGAAAACCCTAATACATCGTCTCGCGAAGTACAGGAAATTTTAGGAATCCCAAAAACAACTGCCTTGCGTTGCTTAAAAAAAATAAATTCAAACTCTACGAAATTAGGATGTCACCATCTACACCCAAACGACTTTCAAAGGCGTCTCGATTTTTGCCAATGGTATTTGCGTCAGTGCAATGAAGTACCAGGATTTGAAGGAACAATTATATGGACAGACGAGGCCCATATAAGCAGTGCGGATTTTTAATCGGCATAATAACCACCATTGGGCTCATGAAAATCCGCACGTAACCGCTACAGTTAATCGTTAAGGACAATTTAGATTTGGTGTATGGTGTGGTTTTATTGGTTACCAAATAATAGGTCCTCATTTTTTTCACGGTAATTTGAATACCGAAACTTATGATAACATTCTACGACAAGAAATAGAGCCCTTTGTAGACAATATGCCTGTAAGACAATTTCAAAGATTGTATTACCAACAAGATGGCGCCCCAGGTTATACGTCAAATGAAACACGAAATTATATAAATGCTCAATTTGGGGATGATTGGATAGGTATCTATATATCTCTCAGGACTAGTTTATCAATATCTAGTTAACTAAGTTAACTAAATTGATAACTAACAATTAATTTAGCTAACTGGATATTAATAAACAACAAAATAGTTTAGATATTGTTAAATTTTTAGGAAATAATGGTCCTATTTTGTGGCCAGCTAGATCTCCCGATATAACCCCTGCCGACTCTTGGCTTTGGGGTTTTTCACAAAATATTATATATAGAGAACGTTCTAATAACATAGAAGAATTGGAAAACAAAACATTAGCTGCGTTTCGGACAATAACTCCTGTCATGATTAGAAATGCAACAAATGCGCAGATCTCAATGGAAGACAATTCGAACATTTGTTGTAGTTTAGTATTTCCTATTTGCGGCAAAATTATTTTATAAGAACTGTTGTTAATAGTTCTCCATGGCCTCCTGACAAATATATTTAATTTTTCGAAAATTAACCACTTTTTGTAAAGATAAATATAACATATGATATATCGTTGGAAAGCTAATTTTAGTTGTGATCGAATAATAAAATAATATACAGGGTGTTCTATTTAAAAAAACACAGGTTATGTCTATATTTCGAAAAATGAAGAATGCATCTTTTTTTGGTCCACCCAGTACAAATAGGTACTAGAGGGGTTGCAGCGCATTACTTGTATGAGTAGAGACCAGATTTATGTCGAAGATAGCAAAAAATAATATTTAAGATTTGCAATATTTATTACTTTACATTGCACTTTCTTAAATTTTGCTATAAGTCGGAGTATAAATAATATTACATAAAAAATAATGTGACCAATTATCTTAAACCTGTATCGAGGGCCAGGGACACTTTCTTATCTGTTGGAAAACGTAAACATTCAATAAATGTTCATATGGATTTTCACTATGGTTTATATAATAAAACTTTTGTATTTACTATGTTTGTGTTTGTGTGTGTGTGTGTGTTTGATTTTACGAGCTACTGTAGCAATAATTGTTAGTGGCCCATATTTTTATTAACTGTAATTTTACAAAAGTATTAGAGAATAACTTTTTTTGATTGCAATTGGTAATAAAATAGTTTACTAATAATTACAATGGCACTGTGTATCGCATCACTAATATCGATTAATTGAGAATCTCACTCTGGAAATGTCATCCGAGATACGGGCTTTAGTAATGACATTGCTTTTCGAAAATGTATTCACATAGAATTCATTGAGAATTAGTTTTTAATTTTGAAGTTCCTTTTTACTTTTTTATACCTAATATAAGAAAGTATAGTAATCGTGATTTTTTTTGGACCTCGAGAATGTGTGTGGCCACGATAACTCAAAAAAATACTAATGAGAGACTTCCCAAATTTGGCAATCAAGATTTTCAACAACATTTTAGGTGACACATTAAATTTGGTGAATATGGTACACTTGATTTAAAAAAAAACTGGTACACTTTCTTTTAGCTATGTAAATCATTCGTTCTTTGATTGATATTAATAATCTTACAAATGTCACTTTGACGTTAATCAGTGGCGTCATTATTAAAAATGGTTCGACATCTAACAGATATTCAAAAATTTCGAATTGTTTCTAAAATTGAAGATGGTTGGTCCATAAGAAGACTTGCTGCTGAATACAATGTGAGTAAAACCACGATAATGAGTGTTAAAAAACATTGAGAAACCAACCAAACGGTATCCCGTAAAATTGGTTCCGGTAGGCCCAGAAAGAGCAATAATCAAGAAGATGAAAATCTTATAAATTTCCTAATAGCAAACCCTTTTCAGACTGCAGTAAATGCAATTTCAGAGACAAATTTCCCTGCTTCGGTATCTACTGCTTGCAGAAGAATAAAACTACAAAGCGACTTGAAGAGTTGTTCAGCGGCTAAAAAATACAAACTTTCAGAAGAAAAGAAGCAGAGGAGGATTATTTTTGCACTCAACTATATAATCAATGATGAAAACTTCTGGGGACAAGTTGTCTTTTCTGACGAAAAGGTTTTTAAATCCTGTAACGATGGACATGTTCGCGTATATAGGCCTCCTTCCACTAGATACGACGAAATATACTTTCGATCCACAAATATCAGGAAGGTTTTCAGTCAATGTCTGGGCTTGGATGAACCTAAATGGGTTAGGTGTGTGTTGGAACAGTGGTGGTCATCTCAATTCCATTAAATATATTGAAATATTAGACAATATTATGTTGCCGTCAGTAATAGAGGTGTTTCCGGAAAATAGTTTTATTTTCCAACAAGACAACTGCTCCATACATACGGCCCATCGTGTCAGGCAATGGTTTCTTAATAAAAACATAGAGTTGTTACCGTGGCCATCTAAAAGTCCGGATTTAAATCCAATTGAAAATGTATGGGGACTAATGGTGAAACATATAAGAAAATTAAATAACCATCCAAATAATGCCCAAGAATTGGAAGAGATAATTGAAGACGCTTAGGAGAACTTGTCGCAAGAAGTTGACTTTGCAAGAAATCTGATTTTGTCCATGCCTGCAAGACTTCAGGCAGTTTTAGACGCTAATGGAGCAATGACAAAATATTAGTTAATTCTGTATTACGTAATTGAAGTTCATTTATTTTATTTTTTTATTGTATTTTTATGTTCAGTTTGCATTGTTTACATTTTTTTTAATCTCAAGTTGTATTTTTGTGTTCTTATTTTAAAAATAGAATTATCATTATTCAGTTAGTATTTTAATTACAACCATTAGTAGAATTATCCGTAACAAATATTATTTTTTTAAACAATAATATGGCATGCTTGAAAATGTTTTGAAAAAGTTATTTTCTAATTATTTTTTAAAATTTCATTTGAATAAAATAAAAGAGAAATGTTTAATAAGTTTAAAAACACAAAGAAAACCGATCTCCTCCAAAAAACCCAGGTCCAGGGTAAATCACCTCTTCTCCACCTCCCTCTACATGCCTGGCCAGCCCTATTTACAGACATGCACACAACTAAACTATTAAGATTTTCGATTACAAGAGTTATACCAGTTTTTTTTCAAATCAAGTGTACCACCAGAAGAGACATAATGAATGAAAGAAGAAAAAAAGGTACAATTTCTGGAAAAAAAAAATTAAAATTTTTTTATTGTATTTCTGGAAGAATTTCCAAGAATTATGATAAAAAAACATAACTTTATGAAACAAAAAAATCTGTCCGCATGTCTGTAGTATTGCAATAGCAGCCACAGTTTTTAAGATAAAGTTTTCAAATTTGGGACACGTGTTCTACAGGTTCTACAGACAATGAAAAATTCGGTGATGAGTAATATTGGCTAGCTGAAAGGAGGTCCACGGGACCCAAACTTTTTTGTATTTGTCTTTACAAAAAAATATCTTCTTGATAAAAGATTATAAATCATATCTACTATATCAATTAAATATATTTTCCAAGTATTTAAATAAATTTGATGTAAACTGAAATTTGTTACACATTTGAACTCATAAAATGGGGTTAGGATAAATTTGGCAGTTTGACATTTGAAATAACTAATTTAGTTACAAAAATGTCAATATCAATAAGAGGAAATTGTTAAAATATATGACATGAATTATTATTGAGAGTGTCGAACAACGCTGATAATTAATTATTTAAAAATTTTAATGAAACATTTCAAGGAACGCTATTAAAATTTAATTGAAATAAGTGAAGAATTAAATATAATGACTTTTTAAGATCAGGATGAAATATACTGGTATAAGAAAGTTATGTGCTGGCCACATCAGATATTTAATTTTTATGAACAACTCATGATCTCTATTTGCGTATCTTGTAAGTGTTACCGAAGTTTAATTTATTTGCAATTAAATTTAAAATTACCATAAAAAAAGTTCTCAAAATGCCAGTATTTTTTCCATTACACATCATTTCTGGCATTTCTTATTAGTATTTTTCAATATTTGTGTCTGTATCCGCCCTTGCGACTTGTTAGATAGATTAGATCAAATCATCATCAAAATCTTAAAAAGATATAATAAATAAATGAAAAAGTCATTTTTAATGCACGATGATCCGAAACTGGTATAAAATTTAGTTGTACACGACGTTGAACGCTGTCGCAACTTGCATATGAAGATGACAGAAAAATATTTGAAACGTCATCGCCGCGTTGACTGACTTGTTCAACGACCTTAATAGAATTGAATATGATCATGCAGTAGCTTACACAGGAAAGTTAAATATAATTTATCCTAGCGGTTTCCAAGGATTTTCAAAGAGAATTTATTAAGAAAGCCAGCATGTGGGTATCCAGTAGAAATATAAGTCTCGTCAACTTTAAAAGAGGCATTTTAAAGTTGTTGCCTTCCCTCTAAATTTTAAATCTGTATATTGTAATAATTAGGAGACCATACAATTGATGCATATTCAAGATGTATTCCAATATAAGTAGTATACATAGTGCGAAAACAGAACAATTATTTCAAAAGATTTAGCAAAGTTGTTTATTATTACAGTTAAAAAAACACACCACATAAATTAGACAACTCTAGATCCCATGCCGGAACTGCACGGGTGGTGGTTATATTCGATGCCCATAAAGAGTAGGTTACCTCTTAACTTCGTTGAGGAGAGACGGAAGGGGAATGTAACGCGTCATAGTGTATGCCGTATTGTGAATCATACGTTTGTTATGTTCATTTTATAATCGTTTTGTGTGGTTATTTGCTATTATTTTGATATTTTGCTTATAGATATTATTAGTTATGTTATATTGTTATGGACCTCTTTTTTTATAGTTTTTACGTGCCTTTGACATTTTAAGTGACATTTGGATTATTATATAAAGGACAATATTTGGCTTAAATTACATTTATTTTGAGAAGATATGTACAACAAGATGAAGTACCTATATTTACTTTGAGGAGAAGAAATATCTAGTCAAATTAAAAATAACTAATCGTTTTAAGATGACCATAACTATATACAGTGTGCAATTTGTAAGAGAAATGCTGAGAGGGCAAAGAAGAGTTGAGAGAAAATATAATTTTTCTCGTTTCTTACTGACTTTTTAATTGGGAAAGGGTGGATCAGAAAATATTAAAGAAAAGGAAAATTTAACTCCGATAATAAACATGTTACAATTGATGATTTCGAAGGTGGAATGAAGTCAAAATTGATGAATGTATTGCCAAAAAAACTAAAAGAAAAACTGGTTGGCAATATAAAATTTACTTACTGAAAAATAATTTGTGACTAATTTTATTATGTTTTAGCTATTCCATCACTCAATTTGTTGCCTGAAACTTTGACAAAAATGTCCAGCCCAACTGCAAGAGGTAAACGTGTTAAAACTAGAGAACGCAAAGAGATCGTTAAACAAATTTTATGTCCATTATTGTCTATAGGAAATGCGGGACACAATCCATCCATAAGAAAATCTCCAGGAAGGTGCATATGAAAAATTACTACATAATTATAATGTCCTCTTTCTAGAGAATGAAGAGTTTAAGAAGAAAATCAAAGAAAACGAAAAAAATCCTGAAGATCTCTGAAATGCTTGAGGATTTTTTATCAAACTTGCTGTGCATAATGAGTACCTTTAGAGACTTCTTCTGTTGTAAACATTTAGAACATATTTTTAAATCAACTAGCTGTATCTCCGAAATTTATTGACAAAACATCATTTGAGTTTTTCGTCTTAATATACGTTTGGGAATCATTTTCTGAATTTTCTCGATGCATGTACTTAAGGATCACCCTGTGTATATTAGCTATAACATTTGAAAATTCTCGCTTTATCGGAAATCATAATTAATGAACTGGAATATGCCAGAAATATTATAAATTATAATATTTTCAAACTGGTTGGTCGGAATTCTCAAACCACCTTGTATAAACATAATTTTGTATTTTCATTGCTCAAAACTATATACAAAATTTCATTAAAATCGCTTTGGCCTTTCCAGAGATCAAATGGGGAGTAAATAATCATCAAATAATAGACAAACATATTCTAAAAACCATGGCAAAACAGTATATGTTGTAACCTGTGAAGATTTTTTAAAGAAAATGGTTAAATTTGGTGATAATTTATAAGCGACAACATAAAATTTAATAAGTATAGTACTTTTATTTTGATCATACACAAAACATGTAACGCTAAGAAAATAAATGTACTCAAGTTTATCAATAATTAATATTTCTATTCCTCTGTAATTTTCATTACGAGTCATTTATATTGTTCTTTTAATTATTAAAACACATGTTAAATTAAATAACAAACATAAGTATATAAAATCAATATAATTCATAACTTTAAGGTTCTAAACGAAAGCATACCAATGTACGATATTAAAAATCAGGCATACAGATGACGTATTCCCGCCATTAACTCTATTGGTCTTAAGAGGTAACCCACTCCTTTACGGACCTTGGGTTATATTAATGAAGAGAAGTGGCCACACAGCCACTTCCTTCGACTTTGTTAAGGTCGAGGCCGGGACATGAACCCGGGGGGTCGCTGGACAATAATCGAGCTACGTTCATCACTCAACGCTCTAGCCTGAGCTCGGTAAATTGGATGATAATTATCGATATAAAATCTTTCCCCTATCGCCTCGGTGGTGCAAAGAACAGTGACGCGTGCTTCCACTCATACCCCAAAACACCATATACTGCATTCGACACGCATTTCGTCAACCAAGTTGGTATCATCTGGATATGATTAAAACTAACCTTATGCTAACAATGTATCCTATTCATACCTAAACTGTTGTCACGGTTCGGTAAACCGTGACTCACTAACCAATAAAGTGGACTATTTGGGGTTGGCCCTCTGTCACTATTCATACTATTTTACACTTTGTGATTTCCAAGCTTTCAAATGCATCCAGTTGTCTAGTATTTGTTACATTCCTAATTAATCTTAAATTGCTAATATCTATTTTATAGTTGTTTTCAAACGCACGTTGGCAACACTAGACTTATCTGTTCTACCAACATACATGTACGTTGAACAAACTAGACGATCAATTCAAACTAGAATCACAGAGAATATGGTCTATCTCAAATATGGTAGAACAGATAAGTTTAGTGTTGCCCTACGCGCGTTTGAGAACAACCATGAAGTAGATATTAGCAATTTAAGATTAATTAGGAATGTGACAGATACTAGACAGCTGGATGCATTTGAAAGCTTGGAAACAATAAATAGCAAAAATCGTATGAATAGTGACAGACGACTAACGCCGATTAGCGCTATTTATTGGTTAGTGGGTTACGGTTCACCGAACCGTGACAATAGGTTAGGTATAAATAGGACACATTGTTAGCATAAAGTTAGTTTTACTCATCTCCAGATCATGCCAACTTGATTGGCAAAACGCGCGTCTAGTGCAGTATATGGTGCTTTGGTGTTTCGTGGAAAACTATGACACTGTTATTTTCACATCAAAGGTTCCAACCTGCTTCAGCACATCGATGAGGTATAGTGGATGAGCGGACCTGTTATGTCTTCTGTTTATCTTACGACGTAAGCACGTTAAGGATCCCTACCTCACGACAAAATGGGGGTTCGGCAAAATTTTCAGGTTAGGGTGGCAGGCAAGCACTATTGAACTTATTTCTTGGCGTTGGTGATTGGCCGTGGAAGTAAATGATAAAAAAAGATAAAAAGATCTTTCGCTTTTCCTATACATAATTTTTTTTGATTTTCATTGTGGCGAAAATTCAGAAATTGTTAACGAAACATTAAACAGTATAGTAGGAGGTTTTGCGGAAATAGTAGCAGAGTCACGTATTGTGAATGCCTGTACACTATCTGACTCAGATTATACCGCTTAATTTGTTTTAAGGCATTTAATAAATCGATTTCAAGCTACTGACCGCAGAATAATTAATTGGTTGATGATATCCAGCTTCAGAATAAGATTGCTGAAAAAAAAAACTGGCAAAAATAAAATTTTTACAATATATTTTTTTTACAATAGTCTTAAGAGGGCTAATCGAACCAGTGATTGTAAGGTAATTTTTCAAAATTTATTTCTTCCATACGGTTTGGTCAAATTACACCAAATTTGGACGATCAGTAGTTGAAAGTGTACTAGAGGGTACATGTATATCTATTTTAATTAATTTTCACTTTATGTAGGGAAAATTTATACTGTAATTATAAGTGAAATTTGAACGTGATTAGCTCCTGAATTATGATATCAATCGGTAAAATTCGAGGTAAATTTGATACATGTCTTCTAGAATGAATCTTCATAATTATGCTCAGCAAGTTTCAACCTTTTATTCCGTACTGTTTGGTTAAAATGAATTTTCTAAATAAGTATCTTTGTCTACAAATGGAGCAAGGAAGTGTTACCTCTATCGGGAATCGCACCACAACGAAGTCGGTGAATAAAACGTCCAGTGAAGGTATAGTCAAGAGCAAAATTATTCAGCGGCGCATGTATAAAAAACTTTCTAGAGAGTGACACAGCTATCCGAAGCTTTTTCCCGACTAGGCCCCTTAAAGAACCAGTTGTTGGTAACACCACCTTAAACGTTTTTTATATGATGACAACCAATTTGGAGGTAAAAATTGTCCTGTTTTCATCATTTAGATCCATCTGTATCTGTTGAAAGAACTTTTTCTACTTTTAACCGGATGACAGCTTTTATTAGCAATAATATAACCCAAGATCGTCTGAAAAATATTTCAATAATATCAATAGAGACAAATTTGGTTACAGATTTGAAACGAAGTGGTAAATTTTATGATAAATTAATTATCTCCCGAATCATAAATATCTTTATTTTACACAAATCTTTAGATTATAATTGATGTCTATATCTATCCCACCTGAGTCAATTCTAAAGAAGAAATTACGACCAGTACATATTATAAAGTTTATTTCAAACTTATTTGCAACATAAAAAAAACGTCGGCACCTTTGACGGCGGTAAAGGGATTAAAGTTGCCGACGTTTCTTATATTGCAAATAAGTTTGAACTGAACTTTACCATATGTTGTCAATTCTGCGCAGATTATTTCTAATATTATGTATTTTAGTTAAATATTACACTAAATCAAAATTATCAATCGGAATGAACCTATAACATAGATAAAAGATAACAGATAAGTCCAAACGGGTTTTACCATTCATTATCGACCCATGCAAGAGAAGCATAATTGATTACGACTACTATCATACATTATGAATAATAAGTTTAATGAGGTGGATATGAGTGAGTTGACAATTCTTTAAGTTCACGACCGGCGCTCGTATTTTGGACATAATAGTCTTAAAGATGCAATAAATGTCATAGTGATATTATATATTATAGCAATCCTTATTGTATGGGATATTAAAAGTATATATACACAGTTTTATGTGAAATGCAATATCCAATAAAGTTCAAATTTTTATAATAAAATAACCAAATTTTATTATTTTCAATCAAGTTACAATATTACATAAAAAATATGATATGAGTTCTCGATATCATATTCATTTCTGTTAAACATAAATAGCTACAGTTGTTTATTTCTTCAGATATGTTAATTATAAACTTCAATGTTTTATCATCAATTCAGCATTAAACATCCGCAGTAAATGTTTATATTCGAAGGTCGTGCATTATTTAAAAACTTTTCAATTTAGTAGGACGTAATTGTTGGTAAGGGTTTTGAGCACAGACCAGAGGGATTGCGAATATTACTTGCGTGGACAGAAGTTATAGACGAAAACCTGTCTCTGTTTCAGAACATTACTGAAAAGGAAAATCGCTAACTCAGATTTTCAACCCTTAAACACAGCAGAGTGGAGGTAGCTCTGAAGTGCAGATAAGCTACGGGATCAGGGGGATTCTAGATCTACCATATATCACTGAACTACATCATCGTCTAACTTAATTTACTATTTATGTTAACACCCAATTATTGATTCTTATGTCTTGAAATATGTTGCGAACGTAAATAATGGAAAAACAAATGCAGACGACATTAACTACAAAACTAAATTTCGATGACAGATTAGGGTAATAATTCGTAGGAGCTAGCTTCTGAATCTGAATATGTTGTCAAGAGGCATGCATCTAAACAAAACCCAAGGCTTAGTGGAATAACATATAACGTGCACCAGTGGTGGGCAAGTGTTAGTGTTTATTCTTGGAACGTTATTGCTAGGAGAGGGAATTGGTGTCAATAATCTGAGTTCTAATTAATTTTCGATTATTTCTTAATGGCTAAAAAAATGGGCAATTCAGATAACTAAATATTAAAAATTCAAAATAATGAATAAGTTCACAGAAAGTATAGAAATGCATGCTTGTCATTCATTTGCGTGGAGTGGATCTTGTTCTGATTGCAGTTTAAGCACTAATAGCACTTACATTTCCGAAGAGATAGTCAAAATTAGACCTCAAACTGTTTGTTACTAAATAACCTATAATTTTTATTTGAAATTTTATCCTTAAAATAATTGCTTTAAGGTATTGAAAAAATATGTCCAGTATATGTTAAAATTTTCAGTTTCGTAATGGAAACCTGAAATATATGTATACCAGGGAGAGAAAACTAGACTAGAGTCTAGGACCGGTAGTTAGTATTGAAACAAGGGCATACGTAGACAAATAAAGACAAAAGTATATAAAATGAGTAAGGAAATACATATTGCTTGATACAATATATTATTCAGAATAACTGAAATCTGACATCGTATTAGCATACATTGACATAGCTAATATTTGTTCTGCATTCGTGACTGTTAAATTTGAGCGATTTGGTCTGTACATAATATGTGTGTACAAGAAAAATGACCGTTTCACATCTACCGACGTTAATGGTGCAAATTAAGTTATGATAATCGAACTAGTCGATTATTTAAATATCTCAAGATAATCGATTATGGCTTCTAAAAATTAGTAATACTAATATTAGTTGTACACAGTTATTGCACGATTAATGCACCGGCAGATTCGATTATTCTTTTTGGTTTCGAAGCTGGAACTCTCGATCCGTGAACACGATAAAGTACAAAGTAGGTAATTAGTTAGTTGCAACAACAGAGTACAGCAAACCCGTAGATTTGATTTAGCGAATCAGATACAATAATTGGCGAGGCGTTACCTTTTTTTTTTGTAAATATGTACATATTTGGTGTGAAATAATTTATACGTGGTAGTTTCAGTTTTAAATAAGTAGTTATTGTTACCTTTTGTAAAGTAAATAAAACATAAAACACTTTAAACATTAGGACGTAATACTATTTACTATAAATAAATGCACCCAACATAATACAGAAATAACTTAGGAGACTAAAATTACTAAAATTAGTACTACTAATATTAGTCGGTTATTAAAATATCTCGATTAATAATAAATCGATTATTGAATACTCTTGATTATATCCATCACGAATTTTACACATTGTTTTGCATCCCAGGTTAGCGGATCATAAGCCAAACACCGTTCCGCCAAAGTAACTGTGTCGTGTTGCTAATTGAGGAACAAGAGCAAAGTTACTTATAACATTATATACGTTTATTCCAGCTTCCTGTCTCAATACTGGTTACATATATTCCAGGTATATAAATAAGTGAATGCATATCGATGATATATCAATTAATTCATTATATAAATGCTCCTTAAAAACTGGATTTTGTTATATAACTGCCGGCCTTTTTTTTACTTGCCTATAAGTTTATATTTTGAGGTTTCTTAAACTTCTTTAGAAATTTTATATATTACTTTTTTATTTGTTCGCATTACATTTTTCCTCGTAAGGAAATTATTTATGTAATTTTAAAAACTAATGTGGTATTGCCCAGAATTATGTACCTCCTTTAACAAATAGAAATAGACATAATTTGATAATTACTAAGGTAATTTAATTATCTGAAACTTATGTTAAAAGTGAAATATATATTTTTCGGGCTAACTTTAAAAAAAGGTTAAAAACTAGGTAATAATTAAAAAAAATATTTAAACTATTTTTTTTTTAATTAATTAATATTGATCAAATTTTAAAGTTATAACGGATGTCAGGAGAAAATTTTTTTCGTGTCCACTCTAAATATACTAGTAATATTATCTTTTAAAAACGCTTTGAGATTTTTTTAAGAATTATACGATACTGAATAGCTTTTGTAGAAAAAGTAAATGAAGTGAAGTAAATATATCGGCCGTGAATAAATCACGTAAAAGAAAATCTACCTTCATTAAAATAAATCCCTAAAAACTCTGTATACATTCCTGTGCAAAAAGCTGTATAGAATATGGAAATTCTTTAAATAATATCTTCCAGCGCCAGAATCTCGGTCTATACCAAAAAAATATATGATTTCGTGAATATATTCAGCCCCAGATATTCTTATACTAAGTTTGTTTAAAAAATTAAGCCTGATTGGTTTTAGACTTTTAGATATATTGTTTCCTTTATCTTTAGCAGTACTTAAAGGTTATTATTATTAGTCTTACATTCTAAAAAATGAAGCAAAAGATATTTTTATGTGATGACAATATGAACGTATACAAGGAAATTAAGTTATACGTTATTATCAGTATTAATTCACACATGATAATATCAATAATTACATTGCACTGACTTATCTCCATTAGTTCAGTATTATATATACAGGGTTAGCCATATGTATGCAATTTTATTGTATTAATATATATTTTTATTTCCTGCTGAACTATCTATAAATATAAACAGTATTAAAAGAAATCAATGGAGGTGTTGTTGTTAACTGTGATTCCGGTCATTCATTAAATTTATTGAAGCAAAATCTTGATAACTCGTTACCAGTTGATAATTATTACGATTTATAAGAATTATTTAGTTTTTAAGTTATATTTTGTATTAAATCAATTGTTATATGCATACGTGGTGCGCATATTTTCTAGTTTCCTTTTAAATACCCCTAAAGTTGCTGATTTTTCAAATATTTGATATTTCTGTAACAGAATAAAAAGGTGTTTTAATAAGAGCACAAGAATTGAATTGACCCCAGTTTGGTTGCTATGGTGTCACAAGATTTTGACATATCAGGTCAATAGGAGACAGATGGGAGTTAGTAAATATAGAGCATTACACGATAGAACAATGCGTCCTGATTGTTAAACATTATTATCAAAATGGTGAAAGTTTAATTGCCACGATTCGTAAAGTGCGTCCAATTTTCGGTCTAAATAATGTTCCTGATTCATCTGCTGTGAAAAGAATAATCGAAAAATTCGAAAGTACTGGTTCGGTAGTGATGAGAAACACACGACATGAGCTCGTAGAGGTCGTTTAGAACAAAACATTACGGTAGTTCGCGAGAGCGCAGCCGAGAGTCCAGGGCAGTCGATTCGTCATCGTGCACAAGAATTGGACATTACAACAACCACTCTTCAGCGTATTCTCACTAAATATTTGCATCTCCATGCCTACAAAAGTCCAATTGACTCAACAAATTCTGCCAACAGACCATGCACAGCGAAGAGACTTCACCAATTGGATCCTAGAACAACCAAAAGTGACAAAGTAATTTTCAGTGATAAGGCCCATTTTCACCTCGATGGCCTCGTTAATAGGCAAAACTGCTGCATTTGGGGCTCAGAAAATCCACGAATGATTCATGAGAAAGCAATACATCCAAAACGTGTCACTGTTTGGTGTGCATTGTGGTCTGGAGGAATTATTGGGCCGTTTTTCTTCGAAGACGAGGCAAGTAATGCAGTAACGGTGAATGGCGAACGTTATCGTGCTATGATAACCCAGTTTTTTGTGCCTTAATTGGAAGATATTGCTCTCGACGACATGTGGTTTCAGCAGGACGGTGCCACTTGTCATATCGCCCGTGAAACATTGACGGTCTTACGCGAGTCTTTTAGTGATCGTGTCATCTCTCGATTTGGTGACCAGAATTGGCCGCCACTCTGCAATTTAACACCGTTGGACTTTTGGCTGTGGGGGTTATCTGTAGTCACAGGTTTATGCCAACAAGCTTGCGACCCCTGAAGCATTAAAGGCCGAAATTAGACGCTATATCAACGAAATACCGCCACATGCAACACCGTTATTCAAAATTTCATCAAAAGAGATGCGTTTGCCAGCAAAGCCGTGGCGGCCATGTACAAGATGTGTTGTTCCGTAAATAACTCCCAAATGTCTACATTTTAACTCAATAAATATTTCAATACTTTGGTATAGAAAACCATGTTTTACTGAACCTTTAAATAATGCGCTCTTATTGAAACACTCTTTAGTAACGTTGCTCCTTACCCTCTAATTGGGTTCGCCAGTGGGGTATTGTAATGATAAATAAATAAATAAATAAATGGTAAGGCAAACAGAAACATTCTCATAAAATTCCTTTTATTAGTGTGACCGGTTTCGCGAACAAGTAAATTACTTCAATCTTGTTCACGAAACCGGTAACTAATAAAGAATTTTGATTTGTTTACCTTACCTGAATAATTACTTATATGGGATTAACCTACCTACGTTAAATAAATAAATGTTTATTCGCCCTTAGCGCCATCCTCAGAATCACATAAGCGCGTACGCAAAGAAAAAAATAGTTGTTAAAAAATCCAGAAATTAATATTACCGTCTAACATCTTTGAGAATCTTTATAAATACTATTTACATTTTCAAAATTCACATGTGCAATATTTATTACTCACTTGTAACAGATTGATGTCCTGAAGTTTGTTTCGTACAGGGAAATGTTAAAACTCTTGGCAGCTCTAACACAGTTCGTAGGCATTGTTTCACAGATTCCCAAGTCTGAATACAAATCCCAAAGGAGTACAAAGTTTTTATCTGCACTGTTCTCTTAATTCCATGTTTGCCATAATATTTTCCGAATATAAGAAAATACATGTCAGGTACATTGAAATAAATGGTTTGAATTAAATTGAAACATTATTTTTGGGAAAGTCCAAAATTGAAAATTCTGACAAATATACAGGAGACTGGATTATTTTTCATTGTCGTGTTACATTTCTAAATCAGTATAAGCGTTCAAAATAATAATATACCAGTGGCGGCTGGTGAAATTTGTTTATGGCATATCATAGTTTTTGCAGTATGGGACCCAAGGGATATTTTATGGTATAACTATCAAGACCTGATTTGCAAAAAATGCGATATAAATTAAAGAAAAAAAGTAGAAAAAAGTGTCCCAAAGTTATTTTTTAAACCATTTGACAAATTTTTTTTTTAAATGAGGTAGAGAATATATAGAGAGGTTTCTAGTATCATCAAAAAATATTGCTTTTTTATTAAGTTACACCATTTTGAAATTTTATTTTAAATTCTTCTTTTACTGTGCAAATTCCAAAAAGACGTAACTTTTTAAAAAATTAAAATTTTTTGATAAAATTTGAACTGTCGATATAGTTTCAACTTGATTTTAAAAAAAATATTATACAAATTGTTTAGAAAATAACGTGGTGAGGCACACACTTTTTGGAAACTTTCTTTTCGCAAATTTAAACAAGACCAAGGGATACAAAACAATGTGTAAAATTCGTGAAAATTATTTGCGTAGTTTGTCAGAGTTTGCACCATTATCATCGGCAGATGTGGAACGTTCATTTCCTTGTAGAAACATATGTACAGACCAAATCGCTCAAATTTAACAGTCATGAATGTAGAACGAATGTTTAGTTGTGACCATGTGTGCTAATACGATGGCAAACTTCAGTTATTTCGAATAATATATTATATCAAGTGGTATCTATTTCATTACTCATTTTATACTTTTGCTGTTATTTATCTACGTGTGTCCTATCAATCATGAGGGAATAGTAGCCACCCGTCCTGGACTCTGGTCTAGTTTCCTCTCCCCTAGTTATGATATATTTCCGGAAATAACATTTTCTTGATTCAAACAACATTATGCATTGCAGTGACTTCAGTCATAGATTAAATACACATAGATAGTCCGTCCTTATGTAAATATTTATCCCTGGACCCGAAATTTTTAAATCGGCACGAACAGCGCCTGTTTAGGGTATTGTCAATTTTGACATAGCAAATACGTACAAAGGGTCTATTATAATATATTTACAGTTTCTAAACTAATAAAATTCTAAACAGGCACTGCTCACAATACTCTAAAAATTTTGGGGTTCAGAACTGAAAGCGATAAATTTTAACATGGGATGGAACATCTATGTATGGGGTTATCATAAAGTAAGGGGTCTATTTTAAATTCTTATGCAGTTTTAAGAAATTATGCTAGTAGCAGAAAGTAAACAGAATCTAGTTGCCTCAATAATTAGATTTTAGTGTATCTATGGAAAACAAAAGAATTGTCGTGACAATTATTGATATAAGTGTCAAACGAAATAATCGTAATTTAGAGAATTGTTCTCAAAATAAAACTCGCGTAACGTAAATTGTAACAATTTCAATATGGATCTGCAAACAAGAATTGGTTTAGTGCATTGTTATTATGAAGGCGGTAAAAATTACACTACTGGATTACGAAGATTTCGTACGAAAATGGGTTTGAGAGCAGGGCCGCGCAAAATAAAGGCGTATCGTAATTTGATTAGCAAATTTGAAAGAACAGGGTATGTAAAAGACCTTCCGAGGTCAGGAACACCTAGGATTAGTGATGTCCAAGTTGCAGAAGTTCTTCAGGAAAATCAAAACGTAGCCAATACTAATCCGCTAGCAATCAGTAGTGTGAATGCGATATCAAAACGATTACAAATGCCATACACCACGGTTTGGAAAATTTTACGGAAAATCCTAAAAAATGTATCCCTATAAACTGCAACTGCTGTTTGAATTAAAGAACGCAGATTTTGCTCTCAGGTACGATTTTTCATTACACGTATTGGCTCAGATGGAAATTGAACCCGAATGATTATCCCGTATTTTCTGGACAGATGAGGCCCATTTCTCTCTTAATGGTGGAATTAGTACTCAAAACTGTCGAATATGGTCAACAGAAAATCCACATGAAATCATTCAGCAAGGCCTTCATGACAAAAAAGTCACCGTTTGGTGCGGTTTCACAGCTAATTTCATCATTGGTCCATACTTTTTCGAGGAAATACAGAATGGGGAGGCCGTATCTGTAACTGTTACTGGTGAACGATACCTGCAAATGTTAAGGGATTATACGATTCCACAGTTGCAAAACGAGCACGAAGGAATTGAAAACATGATTTTTAAGAATTGTTAACTGCTGTTTCTCAAGATCATGTTATAAGCAGACATTTTGCAAATTCATGGCCACCAAGATCGCCTGATATTAATCCAGCGGATTACTGGTTGTGAAGTTATTTAAAAAATTTTGGGTTTAGAACACGGCCAACAACGCTGGAGGAATTAAAGGACAGTATTAGAGAGCAAATTCATGCAATTCAACCAGAAATGTTGAATAGTGCAATTTGGAGGAACGGTTGGTAATTTTACAACAAAATGGAGGTCATATCGAGCATTTGCGGTAACTAGTGTTTGATGTCAGAAATCCCATTATGTAAGCAACTAGATTCCATTTACTTTTTGTTATTAATTTAATTTGTTAAGAATATATAATAAGTTACTTACTTTATAATCACCCGTTATATTTAATCTATGCTCCATTCGATTGAAATAACAAAACCGGCCTTAAATGAACTTGCAGTAAATAAACAAGTCCTAATGTCAGTGGCGAACTGGCTAAATTGTTTTTATTTTTTTTACAACAAGGCTAACTTTGATATAAAATATTATTATTTATGTTATTTATCATATAAACATTTAAATCACAAAAATATAAATATTTTAAATTAATGTTAGTGTTATCTCTGATGATGGCTTATTGGCGAAGCTAGTTGGGATTTACACGAAAATAATTAGGACTAAAAAAGTATTTATTCGTTTTATTCAAGAGATTGTTTTAAGCTTGATTATATTTATTTATAAGAAAGTAGTAAATTTATTTTTTAAAAACATATTTGAGAAAAAAATTAAGGTATATTTCACAATGTCAAGATTTTCATTTATAACAAAGAATGTTTAGTGCCATATCCCAAAAAAAACAATTATGTAGCTACGGACATGTGTTTCGGAGTTATTGCCCCTCATCAGCGTAGCATATGTAAGGAATTGGATCTAGGATGGGATAGATCAGGAACAAGAACTAAAATAAGGCTGTAAAGTACAGTACACAGTACACAATTAGTGCCTTCGTGTTCCCGTGTGCCACAAATGTATGTACTAGGTGGAAACGAGCAGTACACATAGAGCTCTGTGTGTTGAATGTGCTCATTGAGGCGCCATTTGTGTCACATGGGAACATGAAGGTACTAATTGTGTACTGTGTACTGTACTTCAGCCTTATTTTAGTTCATGTTCCTGCTCTATCGCATCCTAGATCCAATTCCTTAGCTACGCTACGCTGATGAGGGGCAATAACTCCGAAATACGTGTCCGCAAATGCATAATTGATTTTTTTGGGATATGGTACTAAACCTTCTTTTGTTTTATTTTGAACCCCCATAAATCTATTTTATTTTCATTTATAATGGAATTTTGCTCCTGCTGAGACATGTTTCTATTCGTCATGATAAATATACTTACCATGTATCGAATTTATTTTAGTTGTTAATATTTTGCCCAGTAGAAAGTAATTCGGCCTTTCTTTTTTTCTGATGCTCTCATAACCTTACTCCTTTTTAGTAATTTTCATTATTTTTATAACCTACAAGGAGAAGCCAAAAATTACAATCAGTCGAGAAGTAAAAAAAGATTGAATAAGTTATACATCAATCAGCACGATACTATATTGTTTTCAGAATGAAAACAATCAGAACATTCCAAATATTTAAGATAAGCAGTTACATTGTTAACTTCTTCATTGAAATTGGTTCAGTTCTTGTGGGTTCCGAAGTTTTGACAATTGTTTGACTTCATTGACTCAACTAGTAGTATCTTTGACTTTTAAAACAACGAAATAGAAAATCTTAGAGCATTACAAACTAACAATTTGGACTGAAGTTATATTATTAACACATAAATAAATGAATTAGGAAAATGTATTGAAACAAAAAGTTTTATTCAACAGTAGTATAATTTTTTTTTTTTATTGAATGACATCTCACGAAGGCAGGCCTGTTGTACCACAGTTATGTTTTCGGTGTGCATTACAAACTAACAATTTGGACTGAAGTTATTATTAAGATTAACACATAAATAGATGAATTAGGAAAAAGGTAACGAAACAAAAAGTTTTATTCAACACTGATAAAATTAATTTTTTTTATTGAATGACATCTCACGAAAGCAAGCCTGTTGTATCAGAGTTATGCTCTCCGTGTTAGAAGAAAGCCGACCTTATGCTTAATTTTGCTTAATCCTGGAGTGGGTTGGAACCTTTGATGTGAAGATAACACTAACGTAGTTTTCCACGAAACACCAAAACACTATATACTGTACTCGACGCGTGTTTCGCCAATCAAGTTGGCATCATCTGGAGATGATTAAAACTAAACTAACAATCTACCCTATTTATACCTAAACTATTGTCACGGTTCGGTGAATTGTGACTCACTAACCAATAAAGCGGGATATCTGGGATAGGCCCTCTGTCACTACTCATACTATTTTTACACTTTATGATTTCCAAGCTTTCAAATGTATCCAGCTGTCTAGTATTTGTTACATTCCTAATTAATCTTAAATTGCTAATATCTATTTCATGGTTGTTCTCAAACGCATGTTCGACAACACTAGAATTATCTGTTCTACTATATTTGAGATGGGCCATAGCTCTTTGAATCTAGTTTGAATTGATCATCTAGTCTGTCCAACATATTTTTGATTACAGTCCTTACAGCTAATTTCGTAAATTCCCGACTTTTCGTTTGTTTCAATTTTGTCTTTTGGATTGCCTAAAAGTTGTTGTAGTTTGTTTCCCGATGAATGAATCACTATCATACCTACATCTTTAAAAAGCTTACCAATACCACGGGTGAATTGAAGGTCGAATGGAATCGATACAAATTTCGAATTTTCTCTTTCATTTTGAAAGGTCGAGGAATTTCGAAGCAACTCTTTAAACTTTCGTTTCTTAATTATTTTATCAATTAAACTTACAGAATATCCATTATTCGCAGCTATATCCTTAATCAATGTATTTTCTTTTTCAAACCTCTCTTTATTGAGGGGGGAAGCTTAATAGACGATAGACTGGAATATTAAAACTCGTCATTTTGTGTAGAGTGTAGAGAATAATGGTGAGAGTCGAGTGTATAGTGTTTTGGTGTTTCGTGGAAAACTACATCAGTGTTAATTTGGCTTAACACAATATTAATGTTTCCATGACATACAATTTACGAAAATTGAAACAAAAACTCAATTCTTGATCAAATATACACTGATATCTTCATTAACAGTAGGCATATATTATACGCTCCCTGTATGTTATATACTAGCTACTAATTACTGCCGTTAATCATTTCTGTCACTTAGTAATAGGCTGCTCCGCCTGCTTAATTCAGATTGATCCAGAATTTAAGTCTTTGTATAAGTTTCTATATCATGATGCTTATTCTATTATTAATGCTTCATTATTAGGGGATAATTATAGAAAACAGATCTAAAGATTTCGCTACTTAGTGGGCGATTATAATAAATCCAAAAGTGGCCCTTTCTGAAACAGATGTACAGAAAATATAAATATTATGTTTTATGTAAATGAATATATTAACACAAATAACTGTAATTAATTAAGATATACTGATAAAAAACATATTTTTTTTATTCAACTGTTTACTTTTAAATAATCACTTATTGACGATTGGATCTCGTAATCTGGATATTTCGCCTAATCCCCATTTTACCGAGAGGAAATGATATTTAACATGCTTATATCGCAGATACATGGAACTCACAGTTTAAGATCTCCTATGAAAGATGGGCGGTCTGGGTGGTAGGACGCGTTACCATCTTTCACATCACCTATAGATAGATTGAAAAAGAATAATAATTTATTTTTGATACTGGAACTTTCCCGCCCCCGGCATCCATCTGCTGGAAGTTCCTCATCGAGGACCGCGTCCATTCTAGCCAGATCTTGTGGCTCTAGGTTAGCCCTGATGTTAATGGTAACTCTCGTCCTTAAGTCATTGGCGAATCCTACAGGATGTTCCCCATCAGCTGCTTAGTGCCGAATAGAACTGCGGCTGGCAGCTAGAAGACGGGATACCCTTATGTAACCTGTCCTACGCAAAAAGGATACTTGACCCTCAGATGTTGTAAGGAGAAGGCGCGATATTCTGAGTGCATTTTATATCATGGATCCCCTGCGCACAGTTTCGCTGATCTCGTAGCAGGTCAGTAAATCATCCTTTAGTTCCCTTGTCCACTTAAAGCGTCCACATGCATTGCGTGTATCGTCAACATGATGACATTCCGGTGGGGCTCCTCAACTTGTGTCTCTGACTGCCATCTGGTAAATGGCCGCCACGGCTTTGCTGGCACCTGTGTACCCTTTTGGCGAAATTTTGAATAAAGGTATTGCATACATGTGGCGATATTTCGTTGATATATCGTCTAATTTCGGCCTTCAATGCTTCGTTGATCTCGGGCTTGTTGGCATAAACCTGTGACTTCAGATAACCTCACAGCCAAAAGTCCAAAGGTATTAAATCGCAATTCTGGTCACCAAACTGAGAGATGACACGACTAGGAAAAGACTCGCGCAAGACCGTCAATGTTTCACGGGCGGTATGACAAGTGGCACCGTCCTGTTGAAACCACATGTCGTTGAGAGCAATATCTTCCAATTGAAGCATAAAAAACTGGGTTATCGTAGCACGATAACGTTTGCCATTCACCGTTACTCCATTACTTGCCTCGTCTTCGAAGAAAAACGGCCCAATAATTCCTCCAGACCACAATTCACACTAAACAGTGACACGCTTTGGATGCATTTCTTTTTCATGAATCATTTGTGGATTTTTTTGATCATCAAATGCGGCAGTTTTGCCTATTAACAAAGCCATCGAGGTGAAAATGGGCCTCATTACTGAAAATGATTTCGTCCGCAAAATCGGCATTCACTTCTTGTTGTTCAAGAATTGGTGAATTTTCTTCGCTGTGCATGGGTCTGTTGGCAGAAGTTGTTGAGTCAATTGGACTTTGTAGATATGGAGATGCAAATCATTCTCTCGGCCACGCTCTCGAGAACTGCCGTGATGTTTTGTTCTGAACGACCTCTAAGAGCTCGTGTCGTGTGTTTCACACCACTAACAGAACCAGTATTTTCGAATTTTTCTGTTATTCTTTTCACAGTAGATGAATGAGGAACATTATTTCGACCGAAAATTAGATGCACTTTACGAATCGTGGCAATCAAACTTTCACCATTTTGATAATAATGTTTAACAATCAGGACGCGTTGTTCTATCGTGTAATGCTCCTTGTTTACTAACTCCCATCTATCTCCTAGCGACCTGGCATATCATAATCTTGTGACACAATAACAGCCAAATTGGCACGCAATTCAAATCTTACGCTCTTATTGAAACACCTTTTATTACAATACAGTATAGTACAAAATTAGATTATTAAATTATTACAATAATTAATTAAAAACACACAGTAGCTGATGTAATTAAATAAGCCATATTTTTTTAATATCATTTATATTACAACGGAGTATATCAAGCTGGTATTAATACTAGTGTAGTTAGTGATACACTGGGGGAACTTTTATAAATATTTGTCCTATGGTTCTTCACGCAAAGTAAGTGATTTTTTCTGGTATTTAGTCTAAGCACATGAAAGTAAAGTAATGCTACTATATCTGCAGAGTTTATTTTATTATGAATCATTTTATACAGGAAAATAACAGAATGCATAGCGCGCGTCTTAATTAGACTACACATTTTAAATCTATTATAAAAGACATCTTGCGGGTTATCTCTTGGTGGATAAATATTGTCCAGGACAAATGCTGCTGATTTAAAAAAGCGTCGTTGAACTCTCTCAATTGAGGTAATGTGAGTAGAGTATATTGGACAGATGCATATTCGAGTTTAGACCTTACAAATGTTTCGACCAATAATCCTGGTGTATCAATGGATTTAAAATCAGTCATGTTACAGCTGCTACAATATTATCAATATGAGACGTAAAAGAGAGTTTGGGATCAAAAGTAACTTAAAGATCATTAGTTAGTTAGATGTTGTCTGTTGAGGATGGATCCGTCTAGCGTATAATCATAAATTAGAGTCTCGTTTTTGCGACTATATGACATTACACTTACGGGGATTAAGGGGTAAATGGTTGTCAAAGCACCATAAATTTATTATATAGGCTTTTATGCAGCTTCGTACACTCAAGAGAAGATTTTACCTCACAGAATATCTTTAGATCATCCGCATATTAAAGAAAATTTACATATAAATTAACAGCAATATCGTTAATAAACAGAATAAACATGAGCGATCCGAGAATGGAGCCCTGAAGAACATCTGAAGTTTGAGGAAATTTGACAGACTAGTAATCATGACATTGAACAAATTGAAATCTATCAGTCAAATATGAATTAACCATAACTATTAGACTAAAGCCGGTATTGTCCAATTTGGACATGGTCCAGCCTGTTAAGGATTTTGTTAACAAATTGTGTTGCATACTAAATTAGTGACAGTGGAACGACCCTCAATGCATGTTGTTCAGGTATGACAATATTATTTAGGTGGCTCGATAGAAAACCATAAATCAATATCAATCAATATATTAAATATAAATAAATGAGAATTCCAAATTAAATATAAATTGAACTATAGTTACAAAAAAACATGATCTAAATTTATTGAAACACAAACACAATAAAACAGTTAACGTCTCAGTTTTCACGCATGCATCTATATTAATAAATCACAATTACACCTAAATAGCAAAAAGTAGCAACTCATCTTTTGCAGGCAGCAAAAACACACTTGAAATAATTGTTCGACAAAAAAAATCATTGCACCTCCGTAAACCTGGTATCTTTGCGACACCCTAAAACATTAGTCTGTTTACACCGCTCAACATAACGTTCAGGTGTTCAAAATTAAATTATGTATATACATGAAATCTAATCATATATCTAAAGTTTAAACACCAATTAGTCGCAAGTTAGTTATGCAAAGAGACCTAAATGGGTTGGAACCTTTGATATGAAGATAACACTGACGTAGTTTTCCACGAAACACCAAAACACTATATACTGCACACGGCTCGCGTTTCACCTACCAAGTTGGTAACATATGGAAATGAATAAAAGTTTTAATGCAGATGATTAAAAGTTTTAATTATCTCCAGATGATGCCAACTTGGTTGGCGAAACGCGAGTCGAGTGCAGTATATAGTGTTTTGGTGTTTTGTGGAAAACTACGTCAATGTTTTGGAAACAGACCATAAACAAAGCTCTGCCTCGATATGTCGTTTCTGGTGTTCGGATGACTTTTGAGGTTGTTATTGTATTTATTTTAAAATAGTCAAAATTGTTCTCTAACAAATAAACAAGTGCCAGGGGTGGATTTAGAAAATTGATAAAATTTGGTTTTGGCTGGGGGTTCTTATTTCTGACTCACTATGCTACGTCGCGACGCCTCTCAATCTAAAATTTCCAATGGCAATTGGGATTGAGTGACCCCTCATTTTAAAGTAATTTTTAGGCCCTTTGCTTTGATTTGAATTTGAAATTCGGATTCTAATGACGAGGTTATGAGATTAAACTGAAATATATTACTTACAAGTAGATAAGGATACTGTAGGGTTCCCTCTGGCAGTAAATTCGTATTGTCACTCACATTAGACAGAGAAAATCACAAATGCATCTGATTATACATTTGGGTTACAAATTCGTTATCTTCTAGCAATTTTTTAATTGGAGGTTTTTATTGTTTTTGACAATTCGAAATAAAATCCATGTTCCTACAAAAATTCAAGTATTTGAAAAAAAGATATTTTGTTTTCATTGTTTTCATGTTTATAATATTTATTTCGATTGAACGATGAATCTATTTCTAAGAAATACATTTCATCTGATCTTCGAAAAATTTCTATATCAATGTAAAGGGCTTGTAAATATCTTCAAAATATGGTGGTCAATCGATCCATGTGTCATTTGAAATTTTTGATTTGTTAGGCGTCGCGAGTTCGCCACTAAGGTGACTACGATGAGCTTTTCACAAAAAGCACTATTTTTGATGCGATTTCATCCTGTTTTATTCGCATGTGGATATCTTACTCCGTTCTGGAGATATTGGAGGAGGTGACTTTATGGACGCACGGTATATACCAATCACAACCATATTTCTCACTTATTTACACTTAACATGTTTCTAAAAATAGGAATACCCTTTAAAAATAATAATTGTTTTCTATTTTTCGATAGATCGAGCTCTTGGAGGGACTTGATTGTTAATATAAGACAATCTTGATAATTTTGATGGTGTTTACAGACTATATTTTAGGCTGCTAAAATTTAATTATATTTGGTTCCTGATTTTAGAGTAAACTGAATTTAAAATGTCAACACACATTTTAAAGTAAATTAATTAAAATTTCATTTATTTTGTCTGAAAATTAATTTAATTTTTAGATTAAATATGTCAATTTAAAAGTTTATTTTGGAATGGCCTTTCTTAAATTATGGTTTAATTTGTTGTCGTACGTAAGAATTATTTATGTAACTATTACGGGGCAACAATAAAAATAAAAAATCAAATCTCTAGAATTTATTTGTCTAAATATCTTTTAAAATTTGAATTTAGGTGAAGCAAACACTAAATATGGCAGTGAAATAAATAATTTAAGAATAAAAGAAACAAGTAAAATAATTTGTAAGGAATAGTCCAAGCAGCACATTTAGTAGTCTCTATATAGTAGTTACCATCAGTGGAATTTTAAAGGTTTTCGCAACTAACGAGTGTTACATAATGGGAACGATCCTTCTACCAAGCATTAACCAAAGTAGGGAATAGTTATTACGTAGCAATTACTATTCCGGAACCGTCCCTGTTACGTGTTGACAACTAGGTTATTACGTAAACGGAACGTAACCAAGTAGTAGAATTGACTATTTTTGTGACAGCTGTGTCAGTGGTATGAGAGCAAACTATGTTTTGCTTTCTTTGTCGTTCAAATAGCAAAATATAATGTATTGCAATCAAACTTATCGAGTTGTGTGGAAGTCAATATGTTCATGTTAAATTGCATGAATCAAATATAGATAATAAATATGTTTTGCAGTTACTCCTGAGTGTGGAAATTAAAACGTGTACTTGTTTTCTGTAAAATATTATTATGATATTTCGATAAAAAACACGCCATGTAAAAAATTGTTTTTTTCGAGTAAAAATATTTTTTTTTCAAAAAATTATGTGTACAATTTAAACTGCAAAATTTTTTTATGGAAAACGGTTTTTTTATATATATATATATATATATATATATATATATATATATATATATATATATATATATATATATATATATATATATATATATATATATATATATATATATATATATATATATATATATATATATATATATATATATATATATATATATATATATATATTATAAAGAAATTATGTTCTATTCATAAAACATGTTTACAAAATGACCACAATTAATAAAAAAATAATTATATTTTAATCTGTCAAGATGGCGTCATCACTCATTAACATAATAATGGCGAATTTAATTTGAGTCTCTATATAGTGATATATGTGTCAACAAAGTATTTTTCACTTAATAGAGGGGACAGAAACCAAAATTATTTCCCTTCAAAGTTACATTTACCATATAGTAGCAGATGCGACTAAGGTAGTAGTTGTAGTTACTTAAAAACTGGTGATGGATACTATAACAATACTGTGTTGTTATGTTTACCAAGAAGTAGTAAGTGCGACCAAACACGTCTCATCTCAAACCTATATCCAATGTCTATAGGCCCTGCACAATTTTAATAATTGCGTTTTACATATTTGTGTGCATAGATAAATTTGTGTGTTTATCGTTATAATGGTATTAGTAAATAGTGATCAGATATAAAGCTTTTATACGTTCAGCGTTGGTTAGGTAGGAGGAGAGCCTTACAACCGAGCAGTAAAACTTTTAGAAAAACTGTTAATTTTGTCAGGGTTATTTAGACTATTTCTCAGCTTTCAAATATATTTGTTTGTATACAGAGTTTGTATACTTCGTGCGTCGGGACATACATTTGAGTGGCCCGGGCTTTCATAATTTTATCATATTGTATATTTTTACAGATTTGAGGTCTACATTAAATAACCATCATGTTCTATGTGGTTTTATTGTCCTTAATTTTTGAGATATATTTTAGTTTGTTTTTTAAAAAATGTTGCATTGCAGTCCTATATTTTTAAAGTGATAAGAGACGGTATATTAAGCTTATTATTATTATTAAAAATTAACATGATCACTGTGCATCATAATTATAGATGTACATATTACAGACACACAAGACAACATGAAGAAGAACTAACGGAAATATTTGATGATCCCCAGGCGCAGGATGTGGCAGAAATGAAAGATTTTTTTCTTAGTGACGCGCGACGTATTAAAAAAAGTATAATTATTGTACAAATATTATTTATTATATTTTTCACATTTTTAAATGTAATGTAAATTTTTAAATATAAATAAAAATTTTAATCTAATTTCTTGTTTAGTCGGAAGTGACATTAATTTTTTATATTGTTAATAGTACCTAGTACACTTTAACACATTTGTACAAGCTTTTAATTCAACCATATATAGCATGACACAATTTAAGGGGTGGATAGATAAAGATATTAACTAACATTGCCTCAAAAATTGGAGGATCCTATTGAGGTGATGTTATAATTTCGAATGGATAAAAGAGTTAAGAAACAACATAACTCCGTGTCTGGTGAATAAAATTTGGTAAAAATATTTTTCCCTGACAAATTAGCAATTTGCTAATTAATATCTTTACCCATTGACTCCCTCAATTATCATATTTATTAATGGTTTCTAAGATTCTTTTTACTTATATCGTCTGCACCAATATTTCATAAATTTCACCACAATAAATTGCGGCAGCTATTGATTTTAAATCAGGCATGTTCTCATTTTTAAATAAAATTAGCCAAAATTCAGGTGGTAAGCTACGAAATGGTGGTAGGCCATCTACATTAAAAACTAGCGACAGCAATAGTGGCTGATCAATTTTAAAAAACGCCATAAGTAAACAATTCCTGATACCATTATACCAGAATTCTCCATTGTCCATCGGAACTATATTTACTAATCATGGAGTTTTCAATAAAGTTCAGCTGTCGTGTGGTACTTTTATCCCATTTGCGTTTAATAAGTGGATCAATTCGTTCACAGAACTATGTGTCAATCTATGTACTAGGCACCATTGTAATAGTTGCTCCGAAGAGAAAATTTGCGAAATCATAGAACAGTCTTATAAATCTTCAGGTGGAATGTTTAAATCAAGAGCGTCATGATCAACATCAACTGAATTCTGTACTTGAATATTTGTTGGTTCTTCACACAGAATAGGTTCTTCATGTCCCATTTTCCTAACCTGGTCATTTACATTTATCCGTTTCGCAGAATAAGGAGACGGCTCCACATTAGCCAAAAAAATTGTTAAATTGTTAACATCATTTAACTTTAACTTTATTTTCTATAAAAGGTCGATGAATGTTGGAAATTTTTTTTTTGTTATTTTACCGCTCCTCGACGCTATGTTCGACGGTTGGGAACAAAAAAAACTGTTTACATAAATGTCTTTAAAGTTTATATCACTTTATAGTAGGTTTTCAAGGTATATGTAACTTTGTAGTTATTTTGAACTAGTGGGGAGTAGTAAAAATTACGTTAGAGTCTCTTTGTTCATAGAAGTAACGTTATTTTTACTCAAGATGTCACTAATAAGTTACACAACTTTAAAGTTTCAGAAAATTGCCCGACAGCATCACAGGAACTTTAAATGGAACACTTTAATCATCATTAACTTTGAAGTGATTCTTTGGTAACACTATGCTGTCAGCATTACTACCAATTTTCACTTCAAAGTTGAGAATGCTTTCAAGTAACGCAGAGTAGTATCCGCAACGTTGCACACATACTGCAGCAGTTACTTGAAAGTGTAATAACTATACAGTACCTGAATTTAGTAGAATCTACGTAACTGTTACAACATAGGCATACCACAAGGTGAATTTTACACTAAAGTCGCAATTTTAGTGACAGTTATGTAATGCCTACTATATTAAAGTTCCGATACCAGTTCCCGTCACTTTGGTGCCGCTTGGGAGGGGTATTTTCATTTCATCAAAAAAATAAAGGGTTAATTTTTGGACGACCTTGATGTGGTTTTTTATGTTTCAAAACATATTTTTTAATTACTTTACTTTATCAATACTGATATGATTTGTCTCAAATAAAAAATTTAAAAAATATTTTAAAAATGTCCATTCCATTCCAATGTTTTTGGATTCGGATATTCTACAGCCTACTCTGGCTGTGGAAAGTCCATACTGAATATTTTTTTACATACAAAAGATTTGTCTATGGTGTCGAACGCTCGAGTAAGATCAAATAATACAGCCACTACATGATGATTTTCATCCATTTTTTGGTTTACATGTTGAATTAGATCAATAGTGCTCGATTCAGTTGAAAACCCTGGCCTGAAGCTATGTTGGGATTTTGTTAAAATATTATTTTCATTTAAAAACATTAAAATTCTGTTATAGACAATCTTTTCGAAAATTTTGGAAAATATGCTTAAGAGATATGGAGCGATAAGCGAGACCTTTTTAAAATATGGGAATAACAGCTGCATTTTTAAGAGAGTTATGAAATTGTCCCGTTGAGATGGACAAATTTGTTGATTCAGCAAGAACCTCTGATAATTCATTAATTCACTGTTCTATTAATTTTACTGGTATTTCATCTAGGCCTGTAGATTTTTTATTCGGTAAGTTTTTAATAACCTGTTCAATTTCATTTTTAGTGACTGGTGTAAAAAACATAGATTTAGCAATAAATGTAGAGGATGTGCACACAGATGACATATTATTACCAAAATGCTCCTCAAGTTTATTCTCAACGACATTTGATAAATATTCTCCGAAAGTGTTTGCGATTTCTTTTGGATCACAAATTAACATGTTTTCATAATTAATTGAGGTGATGGTACGGTTATTGTTAGATTTTTGTTTTAAGTTATTAACCAGGCTCTATACAGTTTTTGTTTTGTTATGAGATGTATCAATAATAGCGTCATAATGTGCCACTTTTTCGTTTGTTATGTCATTTTGTATATTTTTTTTAACTTCTTTGTATTTATTTAATAAGTCATCCTCTAGGTTTTTTAAGCCAGTATAATTTTTTTAGTTGTTCTATATCATTCATTAATGTTTTCGAAAATTTTATTTTTTTACCTGTTACTTGTTTTTATTGAAACAGTCATTTTTATTAATATTACATGATATATTGAAACACCAGGTGAAATGTTCAAAAAAGTCATCAAAAGCAATATTGATGTCAACATTATTTTTTAGCAGGGAGAAACTTTTGAATCTGAATTCATTTATTGATTGATTGTTAATTTTTCTATACCGTTTGGGAGGTAAAGTCATTTTACTTTGGAGCATTTCAGGAGGAGGGTTACGATGCACCATCTAACAATGGTGGTCCGATAATCCGGGGTAAAAATTTTCACATTTAGTAAATTTAGGATTGCTCATAACAACATAGTCAATAGTTGTTTGCGTGATACGCAATTTGTTTGCGGCTATTCGTGTCGGTTCAAAATTTAAAGAGATCGAATTAAATGACATAAACAATCCGACAAAACTCTCGAGTGTACATATATTATCATTACCAAAATTCAGGTCGCCACAGATAATAACAAATTTAGATTCGAATGATGCTTTGGATAATATTTCTGATAGTTGCATAAAAAACATCTCAAAGTGTCTTGATGGAGGTCTGTATATATTTATAATACAAAACTCTTAAATATGGGTAAGCCAGGTAATTTCAGCTGGTACCTAAAACTCCTAATACCCATTGATAATTAAAGAATACTATTAAGTTGATGCAGTTTAAAGTTTTGTGTTTTCCTCAGAGAATAGTCACCACGTGGTTTTTTAATGTTAGTATATTGTGCGATTTTTTTTGAATTTATGAATTACACTTGGTTTCGTGTTGGTATAAAATACAAATAAAGAAGAAAAAGTGAATAAAGAGTTTCGCATTTTATTTTTATCTTAGGCAACCTATTCTTTTGCTACAGCGATGATAGTAGTTTCACTATTATAAACAATTTTTGAAATTGATACAAATTATATCCAAGGAAACTGTTTACCAAATATATATATATTTAACAGGAGATGGAAAGAAGATGGTGGATAGTTTTCTTGATACAATTGTATCAATAATTGTTTCCATGGAACTTATTCATCAAATAGATTTAATGGGACATGGAAAAACCGGCCCGAGGTGTCGCATTACAACTATTATTATTCTAATCATCTACAGAGTTATTTTCTGAATTTGCGCCGTGTGGTTAAATACACTCTGTATAATAAGTAGTAGATAACACTATGTATATATTCCAGTAACCATATCTCCAATAAAAAAAACACTCTGTGTGTATAATGAATGTCATTTTTATTAGACACAATTCTAAAAATATTCCTTGCGCTTAAATCATTTTTTTATTTATATTTTTATCGTGTTCGGAGACGAGGTACACCGTCTTCCATAGGAAGATAATTTAAGTCGTCGTTTATCAAAAGCGCCTAAAGCTTATTTCGGCTATTTTTAGCTACTCAGTTTATATCCTGTAAGGGGGGTGAATAGAAAGCAATATATAGATAATAATTTTCTTATAGTTTATTCACACATTTGAGTTAAACAGCACTGGTTAAATATCGATATTTGTTTATTTTAAATTTTACAATAAACCATTCCTGAAATCTGCCTTCCCCGTAAAATCAGTACTAATTTATTATTGAATATTCAAATCATTATTCAATAAAATATAAAAAAACGTTTACTGCCAAAACCTAGAAGCTACTTATTTACTCATACTACTATAATAAACAACATTAGATTTGTCCAAGATAGTAGTTTTAATATTGTTTATTATACCCCTTATGGGAATTGTTGTTGTTTAAAACAACATAAATATTGCAACCTCTCGTTTTTTGATAAAAAAGAAAAAATTATAGATATCCAGATGTCCAAAATTTGAATATTATCTATTATGATTTAATTAGGTGATTTGTGACTGATTTCTGCACCTTAAGAAGGGTTTTTTCCCCAGAATGAACGCGAATTCTGACAATCACATTTCATGATGTGGGGTGGATTTTGGAGGGGGGTGGTAATATCAGTCATTAAATAATATCGTTATTACTTTCTTATACCTAATATAAGGAAGTATAGTAATCGTGATTTTTTTTCAACCTCGAGATTTTGATTGATATATACGTTTTAAATCTTCTTGAATCCATTCTGACTATTTTCCGAATTATGTCCGTCGGTGCAAGCGCACGCGCGCGTACGCGTGCGTGTGTGTATGTATATGTGTGTACCACCAGAAGAGACGTAATGAATGAAAGAAGAAAAAGGTACAATTTCGGAAAAAAATTATAAATTTATATTGCATTTGTAGACGAATCTCGACGAATTATAATGAAAAAACATGACTTTATGGAAAAAATCTGTCGGCATGTCTGTAGTATCGTGATAGCAGCCAATGTTTTTGAGATAAAGCTTTCAAATTTGGTGCTCATGTTCTAAAGGCCAAAGATAATGATAAATTCGGTGATGAGAAAAATTGGCCAGCTGAAAGGTGATCCACGGGAATATATTAGAGATAATTATTATTTTCTGTATTAGTCTCTTCATTGGGTACACCAGTTTATAAAAATGTTAATAAATTAAAATCTAACAATTACTATAAAATAATGTACAAATAATTTTTAGATTTTTTTAACTATTTTCGGTTTGAATTGTAAATATTTGAATTATTTCCAACCTAAATTCTAAACAATTCAGTTATTCCCAGTTTAAACTACTTTTGATTATTTCCAGTTTGAATTGTAAATAATCCAATAAACATTCCCAGTTTAACCTGTATATAATTGCATTAACTTTACAATTTGAACTGGGAATAATGCAATTATTTACAGTTTAAACTAGGAATAATTAATTGAATTATTTACAGTTTAAATTGGTAATAATAAAATTCACAATTTTAACGAATAATTAAATCTGGGAATAATTGAAATATTTACATTTCAAACAGAAAATGTATAAAAATCTTTACGAAAGCGTAGAAAGTTTCAATCATCTCCAGATGATGTCAACTTGTTTGGCGACATGTGCATCGTGTTTTGGTGTATTGTTTAAAATCACGTCAGTGTTAGCATCACATCAAAGGTTCCAATCCACTTCACGACCGGTTTGAACTGTAAATATTTCAATTAATCCCAGTTCAAACTGTAAATATTTCAATTATTCTCATTTTAAATTGTAAATTTTATTGTTCCCATTCGAACTGTGAATCTTTTAATTATTCCCAGTTTACATAATAAATAAGCCAATTATTCCTAGTTTAAACTGTAAATAATTGCATTAGGTAACTTTACAGTTTAAACTGGGATCAATGTAATTATTTAGAGTTTAAATTGGAAATAATTGAGTTATTTACAGTTTGAATTGGGAATATTTGAAATAATTATAGTTAAAACTGGGAATAATTTAAAAAACCTTTCGTAGTCCTTCTACGCTTTCGTGTAATATAACAGACAGCTTTATTGCTCGTGGGATGTGTACACAACACACTGGAATTTAACCTTAACATGTTTATACCTAAAAATGTTCAGTGCAATTTTAGATTCCGGAGTATCGTACACCAATTCTTTTTATACATATATTTTTGTTTTGAAATATTTCTAAAATACGAAGTTAGTACACAGTATAAAACAAATTGATATGTATAAGTAAGTGAAAATATCTAAAGAAATATATTACGTAAAAAGCAAGTATTAAAATATGTTTGTTAATATTAAAAGGAACATATGTGAGCAATTCAATAATGAAAAACAAATAACCAAAACATTGACACTGAATATTACAATTTTCATTGTACAGGATATTCTTTGCAGCCTTGCCAATTTTCATATTTTACGAAAACTATGCTTTATAGATACCAATTTTTGAACAAAATGTATTTGTTAAACATAATAAGAGATTTACATATTGCATAGTAGGTACCTATACACATACAGGGCTAGTCAAATTGGAGCCTCATCATTAGGATCTCGTAAACCGTAAGAGATATAAACAAGGTTAAATTAGGGCAAAGTTGCGGAATTTTATGCTGAAGAATATGATGTAAAAAATCCGAGATATTTTTTTCGAGATTTCTGAAAAAAACTGTTTACTTGAGTTTTTATTATTCTTTGATAATTCGGTTATGAAGACACAAATGGAAAAAGTAAAGGTACTTCTCCAAAGGACATATTTCTCCTCTATCTGTGGGTAATCACCAATTTTCTGTACGAGGGCGACCAGTAGTGCGCTTAATGTGCAATTATTGTAATTTATAGTGTTTAGTTGTAAGTAAGCTATGGAGTTTTTGGACGGACGTTGTCAAGAACAACGTCAACAACGGAACAATTTTTGAAAGTACAGTTTGTATATAGAATTTTTAATGCTGAGGAGTTGACGATCCTTGAGAATATTGATACCAAATTGGCGCTGTATCTATAAGTTTAGACGAGTGGATAGCTGCAGAAGACTTTATTAGAGGTTGATGCAAAATTATATCCTCATGAAGTTCTGTTTTATGGCTCATTATATGTATGTACATGAGCTAGGTGTCTGTAATGTTAAATATTATGGTAATTAATTATTACGGTATAATAAAACACATTTTACTTTTTTTGACTCCAAAAAACAGTTTCAACTATTTCAATCTATATTTTAGAGTCAGGTCACAATTTTCTAAATTTAAGCAATCTTAAAATATTACAGTTAGACATATCAATCTTTATTCAAATGTTTACGTTTTTAAATTGTAATCCTTGTTTGTTAATTCTAGTAGAAAAACTCCTATTTATTGACTTACTCCTGGTATTATCAACATTATAAAGCTTTAGCTTTAGGGGAGTTTTAGTGACAAGAAAATGTATCACTGCTGGTGATTCCAGCAAAACATAAATCGAGATATAAATACGATTGCCATAAAACTCAATTTTTATTTAAACTTAGTCATATTTATATTTTGTTTGTAATAAATTTTCTTGTCACTAAAACTCCCTTTAACTTAAAAATGTTGATAACACCGGGGGTTATTGCCTCATAAACCTCATTTCTCATTAAAATATGTTTTATTTTATCGTATCGATTTTCTAACTTATTTCTTTGAAATTTAAATCTAAAAACCATTCTCATATTCATTTTCACAATGATTTGGTACATATATTCCGCCGGGTTTTTACTTTGAAATTTCGTTTTCCCTTTAAAAAAAAAACAGAATGGAGTGCGATATAAGGACTCAGTTCACGACAGGCAACCCCGTTTTTATAGGAAGCCCTTACTAAACATTAAAAGTAATTTAGCGCTGTTTATTATTATTATTATTATTCATTTTTACTGTCTATGTCTTTTGATTTTTATGATAAGGGAATATCAACCCCATTTTGTTTAGTTTAAGTTTGATAACGATAACTTTACCCTCGTATGTCACCAAATACGCTGTGAACCTTCAGTGTGGCCACATTCAAGGTATTTAAAACCTTGTCTTAATCAGAGATATACACTCTGTGAAAAAGGGTTGTGTCTTTAGTAAGTATATTAATTAACATTTTAGGCACAGTTATCGTAAAGTAATGTAAATAGTTTTTTTATGTGTTATTTTCTTTGTTGAATGTTGCACGAATATAGCATGTTTCATAGTTGCTAAATTTGATATTTTAAGCACTACCTTATAACGAGAACGAATAAATCATAGTAAGTTATGGTTTAAGTAGAGTAACTAATTTATTGTATTGAAATTCAGATAAACTGGGTGTAAACGACCTGAGTTTTGAGCTAGTTTTATTTTGACGTGACACTCATTAATTTATATGGGCTAAGTAGTGTTTTGATTTGCTCACATACCCTACACTACAGGGGTGAAAGGGTAGCAAATGCATGTACCTATTTAACAATGATAATTCATAAAAGTATAAAAAATTACAATTGTTAAAATCATTTTTCGGATGAGTTCCGAATAAATATCTTTTCTATTTCTTGTCACTAAGTTATGGTTATGATATTGGTAAATTTTGAATTTTAAAGAAACTACAGAAACAGTAGAAAAACTACGGATGAGCATCCTGAATGCATTTGCATCATTAATCGTGCAGTTCATAATATTAATCGACGCACGCATTAACTTATGCATCGAAGAGGAAGGTAACAGATTTGAACATTTATTATATTAATTTTCTTAATTATTGATTTTAATTTTTTATATTTTTGTGAATTAACACATTTCATAAAAAAAAATCGTTTTGTACTAGCAATTTAATAGCAGGGCAAACTAGTATATTTAGACAATCACTGAAGATTTACGAAAAATCGTAAACTTATTCTTATTCCATTACACATACATTTTATTAAAAATAAATAAAACTGACACGTTTCTTGAAAATTGTTATAAAAAATGGATTTTGAAGGACAAAATGTCAGAAAATTAAAAAAATGTATGTCATTGTGTTTTGGAGGTGACAAGTTGTTAAATAGGAAAAATAAATATCCAGATCATAATTAAGCTGGTGATGGTTCTGAAGCAACGAATCGTAACTTGAAGATCACCTACGGATAGATGAGAAAAATGTGCTGTGAAAAAGTGCCTTTACTTTTTCCGTTACTCTTCATAACAAAATTTTCAAAGAAAAACAAAAAACTCAATTTCTTTTTTTTCAGAAATATCGAAAACGAAACAAAGTATTTTTTTTTCGTCATATCACTCAGCATAAAATTCCGCAACTTTGCCCTAATTTAACCTTGTTTGTATCTCTTACGATTTACAAGATCCTAATGATGAGGCTTGAATTTGACTAACCCTATATAGTAGGGTGTTTTCTAAAATCGAACAAGCTTTCATACCATAAATTGCGCTAACGTCAAATAAATGTTCGCATTCGGCAAAGCTTAACAGGCTTTTATTTGAAATTTTTAATAGTATGTACTGGTATGATTTAAAGGATATAAGTAGGGTAAATTTTTTTTTTCAAATACATAATGAGGGAAGGTTTACCTATGCCTGATTTCTTTTACGAATATCATTTTATAAAAATAACATTTTTCTAGGAAATTTCGGCAAAAAAAAATGACCTAGGAATGAAATATACTTTTGCTTTGCAGTAGTGCAATATAAAATATATGCCACTGAACTAATGAACTTACTACTAAATAATAACATAATTATTTTCAGGACATATTAAATTTTACCTTTTGCCTTAGGCAAAGGTGTTGACTGTTGCTTTTTTAAGTGTGTGTGTGTGTGCGTGCGTGTGTCTTATTTTTTAATTTGATTATTAATATGGAAAAATGATGGTTTGTTATTTAATAGTTACTTATGCATCAAGGGCATAAAGAGTTGTTTATGGCTCGCGGCTTTAAAATAAGAGCACGAGGAGTAAGCCGAGGGCTCTAACACGTTAAGGGCCATAAACGCTGGTTATGCCAGAGATATATACAAAATTCTATGTACGACCAGTCTTAACTAATACATAATACATAAATATATGCCGGCTATGTTACAAATACTTCATAAGAATTGTCAATCTATTAAATTTTTAAATTCCTTAAAAATAACAATCGTATTGTCACACTGACAGATAGGAATTTGATTTTGAATTTGAATTAAAAATAAATGCAGATAATCAAGCAACAACGTAAATAAAGGTGGCCATATTTTAATTTTGTAGCAAGAATCGTTCTCAGTGTTACAATCGTTTTGTAGAAGTATTTTGTGTTTTTCAATGGAACTGAAAATGGAAGAGGATGAAAATAAATTTTGTCGATAAATCCAGTATTTCTATGTTCCTATAGAAGACACCATGCTGGAGTTTATCGACATGCTGCTGAAACAGTTTTTCCTGTTCAGAAGCTCTGATTATGGCTTTCAGAAAATTCAATGACTGACCCTATATCAGCACCTCGTTGGCCACCTCGCCTAGTGTCGAATGCGAGACCGAGTTTATCTGCTGCTCTTTCTGCTGCTCCCACTCCTACAGTTTCGTGATGTTTTACAAACCGCAAGAAGGGATTTGAGCTCCTGAGGATGTTACATGCCATACTCAGTACTACTCTGCCATGCGTACACTCCAGGCTCAAGAGTCCTCGGCCCCTCCGTTGACGTGGAAGGTACACACGAGGAACGGACGATCTAGGATGGATGCTTCTCTAAATATTCATCATCTTGCGGATATCTCAATCTAATTGGCGCAGCCCATCGTCCGTCCACTTTACCACTCCGAAGGAGTAGAGCAGAACCGGAATGGCAAGCATATTAGTTGCAGACACTTTTGTTTTTCCCCGAAAGTTTGGAAGACCAAATCTTTCGGAGGCAGTGTCTATTCTTGCCGCGGAGAGAATCTTTTATTTATGTTACATCCTGGATGTACCTTTGTTGCATAGCCAGATCTGTATACGTCTCTCCGGCATCCAGATGTCTTAGGATGCTTCCGTCTGCGAGCTCCGCATCTTCTGGGAATTCCGCGCATCGTCCTCTCTTGAGGTGGACGACTGCACATTTGTCCATCCCGAACTCTATACCAATGGCCCGCGTGTATTCTTCGATCACCCTAAGAGCGTTTTGTAGGTCGCGCTTTCCGGAGGCATAAAGTTTAAGGTCATCCATATAAAATATATGGGTGACCTTATGCCTCCGGTCGCTGGGTGGTCCACATCCTAAATAAAGCCTCAGTGCTGATTCGAACGCACCTGCTTATGTCACATCCGCTAGGCTCCAGCAATCGAGAATATTCCACGCAGTTGCACGTTTTTAGTACAAAAGTGCAGTTATTTATACTTGGTATATATGGATTAGGTACATCTCAGCTTATTATTTGTTTTTCCGAGAGCTGTCACGCGATGAAATGTTTTTTAAATTAAATTGTGTTAAACTTCATAAACATGCCGTAAATGCAGTGTATCGGGTTGTAAATTATGTGAATTGGTCGAAAGTGCGTGTGTTTTCTTTTCCAAATGATAAAAGTTTATGTAAAAATGGATTTCTGCTATTCTAAGAACAGGATTCACACTTTCAAAATGCGATAAAATATGTGAGAATCATTCATCGGGTAACTGAACAAGCTGAATTTGTTTTAGCCCTTCAGAAAAATGAAAAACAACATTTGTGACTGCAAAATTCTATTAGCTAAAAAATTATGAGGAATTTCTCAATATTCCAAACTCACTGTCAATTTCGGCAAGTAGGTACGTATTATATTCATGATAAGGGTAAAGCCACAATATTTAAATTAACATACTCCAGGACTAACTGTTTTATGCCGTTGTCATAATTTATAATAATTATAGGAATTTCTCAATATTCTAAACACATTGCCAATTTAGAAAGGTAGGTATATATAATATTCATGATAAGGATAAAGCCACAATATTTAAATAACATATACTTCAGGACTAACTGTCTTATGCCGTTGTCATAATTTATAATATTTATTATTATAGTCTCGTTATAAATTTAAGTCGAGGAGGTTTGTTATTTCCTTGCGAAAAATGTTAGAAATAGTCTCGTCTATTTACATTATATTTAATAAATTACTGCAAGGCCATGAGGCAGAATTTTTGAATATTCATGAGACAGGTTTTGTCACTCATTTTGTTTTAAATTACTTCAGTCAAAATCTCGGTAAAAATGGAAGTGGAAGTGATTTCGAAATACTGAATATATTGCACATTACCATATGAACTTGCACCACAAATATTTTACTTGTGTGACAACACTAGTGACCATTTAGGTAAAACTAAAAAATAAACATTGAATACACTAACAGACAAAATCATTCAAAACAGCCCGATACACTGAGTTTTTGCAATTCAATATATTGGTAGTATATTTGCAATTCCATACCTTGGTAGATAAATATAAATAAAAATAAGTGCACGTAGGTATAGATTTTCTAAAAATTAAATTGTATAACTTTTTCCAACCATATTTTAGATTTTAGTCAGGTCACAATTTTCCAAATTTAAGCAATCTTCAAATACTACATGTACAAGAACTTTTAAGTTAAATTTATTAATCAACATAATTTTTTAAATCAACAATAGTCAGGGTAATTTATTTACTTAATGGGCAGTTATCAATTTTCAGTCTTTACTCTTTACTGTTTCTCAACTGTATTTCTTGTTCGTTAACCCTAGTATAAAAAACCCTTATTTATTGACTTATTACCTCATAAACTGTGTTTTCTCATCTTGGTTAAAGTGTATTTTATTATATGGTACCAATTTTCTAATTTATTTTCTTGACATTTAAATCTAAAAACTATCCTTATATTCATGTTTACAATAGTTTAACATGCGCAAAAAATGAGGTGCGATGTAAGGATTTAATTCACGACTGGCAACCTCATTTTTACAGGAAATCGCTTACTAAATGCTACAAATAATTTACCGCTGTTTATTATTCGTTTTTATAGTACCCATGGCAAATTACGCTGGCTTGGATTAGACTAGCAGTTGTGATGTAACACCTTAGCACTGAAGCCTTGTTTTTAGATGGTAATAAAAAATATACTTAGGGCTCAGATTCTTACAGATAATAAAAGATCTTGACACCGCAGAAGTTAGCATACTCCAAACGAGAAGACCAACAACGTGCTGACGCAGTATGAGTCACTGAGCTTCAGTCGAAATGCCTAAAACCCGAGGAGGAAGTAATGAAATCTGTTCCGGTAGCAGAGTATCTTCTGCAACAATACTGGGTTTATCGACAAGGCTGACACTCGTATTTTTATAGGATCCAAGTGCAAGTCGAAAACCAAGATGTTCTTTTTCAACACCTCGCTTTACCGCGGCCAGCCATGTGATGGAGAGATTTATTCCTCATACAAATTGTAGGACCTACTGTCAGATACTGCAATCGATCATACATTGGCTGTGTGAATGCCAGATATACAGAATGATTCCTTTATCTTCCTACAAACCGTAACACCTAAACCATTGCAGATGGAAATATGAAATTTGGAATCAGTACTATACCATTACTGTGTTAACCTCACTTCCGATTTAACCGGAAATGAGAGCAACTTACTTTTATTTTAAATAGAGCATCTTGTATATTAATTACTACAGTAATGGAAAACTGCTAAATTCTAATTAAATTAATGGTATTAACTTTTATTTTTTTTTAATTTTTACATCACGCTACTCGTATATACAGGGTGTCTCGCAAAAAACGCCGCAAGTAATAACTCCATTATTTCTTGTCGGATTAAAAAAATCAAAAACAAAATTAATGGTTCTACAAATACCACAAACTGGCACTAATTTTGTTTTTTTCAACTTAAAATGTAATGTCAGGCGATAGTCAACTTTTTTTTTTTCAAATGAAAGGATATATATATATTTTTTTTTACTTATGCTGGTAGAGATTTCTTTTCTGATTTCAAAGATGTACGACAACTTGATTTTCGTGCAATGTTAGTTGGAAAAAAAGTAAGTAAATGTTTATTAATATTAATATTATTAATTCTGGCTTCTAATAAAATTGCCAAGTGTGCCATGGAAAACAATCAAATCAACAAATCAACGCAAAATGTCATTTGAGCTTCTACATTAATCATGTAGTACCAAGTGTGCCATGAAAAGCAATCAAATCAACAAAGCGACTAATGCCATTTAAGCCTTCAGATTCTTGCAACTTTTATTATAAATTATCGTTTGTGAAATAATACATATTGATAATGTTGGAAACATTTTTTTGTAACAATGAAAAATATTGCTCAAATTGTTCACACCTTGACAAATATATATTTCACATCTTTGAACTGCTCCGTGATGGGTTGTGTTCAATATAAAATTACGAGGTACTTCGCGACAAATGTTGATTATTCTGTGCCTTAAAATGTCTTCGTTTTCCGGATGTGTTAGAAACACTTGATCTTTAATAGCCTCAAAAGCAAAAATTGAGTGGTGTGATATCAGGAAAATAAACAGGCCAGCGAACTGGTCTATGCGTGCCTATCCACCTTGGACCAAAGCTAGCATTTATCCAATTAACATTTACTTTTTCGTTATGTGGGGTTGCCCCATCTTGTTGATAATAAATTCTATTAAATTCTGCAAAAGACAAGCTATCTAAAAAATGTTCAATATCTTCAGTAAAGAGTTGATGGTATTTTTCTTGAGTTAGTGTGTCATGTATGAAAAATGATCCTATCAATCGATAGCTTAGAATACCGCACCAAACATTAACACTAAATCTTGGTTGGAAATTATTTGCGACAATAATTCTGGGATTTTCCTGACTCCAATATCGTTGGATGTTTCTATTAAAAATGTCGTTAATGCTAAAAGTGCATTCATCAGACCAAATGATTTTCCTATAAAAAATACGACCTTGTTGAATCCTGTTTTGATTAAATTCATGTTGCTCTCCTTTGGGTTACTTAAAAGCACCATAATTTCTCAAATTCTGTTCTATTCTGTCAAATTATCGGCTATCTGGAATTTCTCTATTCGAAAAGCGAATCATGTAATGATGCACCGTTTGGTCCTATTTTTATTGCATTCGAAGTATACTTGCACCATGTCGGTCAGTTCACTGTTATTCATGCTTATTTTATTTGTTATTTCACAAAAAAACAATAAATTATAATCAACAATAATTTATAACATTGAAGGCTTAAAGGGCATTTGTTGCTTTGTTTATGTCATTGTTTTCCATGGCACACTTGGTAATACAAGATTAATGTAGAAACTTAATGACATTTTGCGTCGATTTGTTGATTTGATTGATTTCCAAAGAAATTTAATAATTTTATTAGAAGCTCAAATTAATATTGATACACATTTACTTACTTTTTTTCAACTAACGTTGCACGAAAATCGAGTTGTGATACATCGATGAATTTAGAAAAAGAATATCTATCGGACTAAGTAAAAAAATACATTGACATTCATTTGAAAAGGAAATTTGACTGTCGCCTGACATTACGGTTGATGTTGAAAAAACCAAAATTAGTGCCAGTTTGTAGTATTTCTAGAACCATTAACCTAGTTTTTTGTTTTTTAAAATAGGACATGAAATAACGGAATTATGACTTGCGGTGTTTTTTTGCGAGACACCCTCTATAAAAACATATAAGATCTCCAAACAGATCTCCAAATAATATACATAAATAAATAAATAAATAGTGTCCACGTATCTATTTTTACACACACATATAGTACATACAATATAAAATAAATATCAGTAATATATGAAACAAGTACAGAAACTGACATGGGTGCTAAGATGTTTTAAATATCACAATCTGTCATTTAGATACTCTCTGAGCTAGTAATACGATTTATTAATGAGCAAGTCTTTAATACGTTTTTTAAACAGTTTGAAGTTTAAAGGTTTTAGTTCTCGAGGAAGTTTGTTATAGGCTTTAATGGCTAAATACTATGGACTGTGCTCATGGACTCTAGTTCGATGTTTAGGTAATGCTAATACATCATTGTTTCTAATATTATACTTATGGAAGTTATTTACGGTTTGTAAATTATTATTTTTTGCGTACATGAGAATATTCATAATAAATGTAGAGGGCAGAGTCAAAATGTTTAACTTTTTGAAATGCTCCTTACAACTATCACGTGCTTTTATGGCACACATGTATCTAATCGCTTTCTTCTGTAGCAAAGGAACCCTGAAACTCTCATTTGGAAAACCCCACGCTGTAATTCCATAAGAGAGAATTGAATGAAAGTGTGCATAATAATAATACATGTTTAGAATATCACCTCTCAGTTATTTGATGCAGTAACAAACAGGAGCCAATTTCTTACATATTGCATCAACATGTGTACTCCATTTACAATCCTCAGAAATTTAGTCGATTCTACTTTCATTAAAGATTTATGTGCAATTTTTATATATAGGCTGTGATCCAAATTCGTTACGGTGGTATCGAGTCGAATTAATATTTATTTGTTAGTATTTAATTAGAGTCTGTTGTTGATGAACCATCTATAGGTATTCTCTAATTGGTCTTTACTAATACTAACAGCATTGTACATGTCTTTATCTGCAACTACTACAGCGGTGTCATCAGCAAACATAAATATGTTATGAGCATTTAGATCATTTATAAATATTATAAATAACAAAGGGCCTAGTATGGATCCTTGAGGGACACCAACTGTAGTATGAAGATTTTCTGATGAATATGAATTAATGCTTACTAGATGTGGTCTATTATTAAGGTAGCCATAAAACCAGTTGAGTGGTAAACCTCTCACTCCATATTTTTCCATTTTATCAAGTAAAATTTTATGAGAGACAAGATCAAATGCCTTACGCAGATCTAGGAAGATACAATTGTATCGAGCCGGTCAATGATGCTATTAAACACTCTGTATCGCTTTAGATATTTAAGATCGCCCCCTAGTATGCATCTTTAATTTAACCAGAATTAATACTTCTTGCTGTAATGTAAAAATATATAGGGTGTTCCATTTAAAATAAGCAAAGTGCCCCCATTTTCGGTTAAACTGAAAGTCGCGAAAACCCAGAAAGAGTACAGTCTCAGCCCATATATGATATAGTAGTGATATTCCAAATTTCATATTTATATCCGTAATGGTTTAGTTGTTATGAGTTGTAGAAATATGAATCACCCCGTTTTTTAATTAAAAATAATTATTGTATTATATCTGTACAACTACAGAGATGCTAAATAGCACTCGAAATAAATGTAAAATTAATTTAATTTAGTTTTAATCGTGACGATAATAATATTACAACTTCTTTGAAACATAGTAAATTATAAATTAAAAGAACGACACACCCTTTAGGTTTGTTCGAAAAGTTTACGAAGCAACAAACTTTGGCCATTAATTGACATATCTTTATAAAAAAATCTAACAGCTTATTCTCACCAAATTAGGATTGCTTTGAGGAAATTGTAAAACTTTGATGAAGCAGAAAAGTTGAAAAGAAAAGTTAGACTTCAAAGCAAGTAAAAAGCACCCATAATTTTATAAACATATTTTTCAGACTATTAAATAAACATTTTTTTTACATAATAAAATACAGGATTTAGTGTTGCAAAATAAATAATTTGTCTAAAGAGATAAACCTGACTTATTTAAGTTATTAAAATAACAAATAATATTTTTAGATGCATCTGATATATATCTCACATAGTTCTAGGCACAGGATAAGTGATAACTAAAGACCGCATTTTTTGGAATGTTCCAAATATTTTTTATGCACCTGAATATTAGTACTAAAATAATAACAACACATTGCTTTAACAACTTTAAATGTATGCAAGAAATTTAGATTCTTGAAACCGATGACACAAAAAATAAAATTTGTTTACGATAATTCATGGTTTATTTATCTTAGCATTATACAGGGTGTCCCAACTAAGAGTAAGCACCCTGAATAAATTTGGAGATAAAAATTGTTTGAAAAATTGGTGAAACACGTCGACCTTGTTTCCAAGGGAGATATATTTTAATGTAATACTTGTATACCTATTATCATTCCTCTACCCTAAACGGTAACCCCCTCAAGAAATTCAAATGGCAAGGGGAGTCGAGTGATACATCTTTTGAAAGGTCTTTCAATTCCCTACATAACTGTGTATTTTTTTTAAATTTTTATCGTTTCGTTCTTAAGGAAAATAATTTTATTTTTGATGATTACACACAATCGAAATCGTTTAAAAAATCTAAAATACACGGCACTGGGTATTGGAATTTATAAAAAAACAATGTTTTTTAGTGCTCTCAAATCAACACGAGTTTAAAAGATTCATAAGTATTTGATAGTCCTTGAACATTAATTTGTTCACAACCAATTTTAAATCGAGATACATTTTACCAGAGTGAGTTCTCAAAATGGATTATACCCTTCAGGAGAGAATAGAAATTGTCAGAATTTATTTTAAAAACGATAATTGTGCTAGAGCTACGGAGCGCATATTCAATAGAAGTCACTCAGATAGAAGGGTTGGTTCTCAGTATGTTTTACAATTATTGACAAAATTTATGGAAACAGGTTCTGTAGGAAATAAAAAGCATGAACCTCAGCGACTGATTAGGAATGAAGCAGTCGAAGTGGTAGTTCTGGGTCATTTGCAGATGGATAATACTCAATCGATCAGGAATGTAGCTGAGGCTTCCGGTGTATCACGAAGCAGTGTTCATCGAATTGTAAAGACCCACAAATTTCCTCCATATAAATTTAAATTGGTACACGAATTAAACGAAGATGATCCCAATCGTCGGCTTGAATTCTGTGAGATTGTTAGTGAACAATTAAACGGTAATGCCAATCTACTTTGCAATACTTGTTTTTTGATGTATCGACATTTCAGTTAAATGGGGAGGTAAACAGGCACAATTGTAGGTATTGGAGTGAAACTAATCCACATTTGTTCATGAAAACTCATACCCAAAGTCCTCAGAAATTAAATGTTTGGGCTGGCATCTTAGGGGATCTCATTGTCGGGCCGTTTTTCATTCCTGACAATTTAAATGGCGAAAGGTACCTCGATCTGTTAGAAAATAACATCGATCCAATGATTATCCAAATCCTCGAAGTAGACGATAATCTTCTAGAGGCCGAACTGTTTTTTCAATAGGATGGGGCACCCCCACATTTTGCTATAGCATTTCGTCAATTTTTGGATAATCGGTTTCCTAAACGATTGATTGGAAGAAGAGGTGCTGTGGAGTGGCCCGCTAGGTCACCCGATTTAACTCCCTTGAATTTCTTTCTGTGGGGATATTTGAAATCGAAGGTATTTGCAACAAAACCCGCATCTCTGGAAGAACTACGTGAAAGAATTGTTCGAGAATGCCGTTTATTGACTCCAGATGTGTTCAGAAATGTTCGTACAGAATTTCAAGACAGATTATACTATTGTATGGAAGTCGGTGGGTGTCATTTTGAACAATACATAAGATAATTTAAACTCCTTCTATTATATTAATTTCCCGAACCTAAAATAATGAAACAATTATTTCTCAGGAACGAATCGATAAAAGTTTTAAAAAATACACAGTTATGTAGAGAATTGAAAGACCTTTCAAAAGATGTATCACTCGACCCCTTTGCTATTTGAATTTTTTGAGGGGGTGACCGTGTAGGGTAGAGGGATGATGATAGGTATACAAATATTATATTAAAATGTGTCTCCCTTGAATGCAAGGTCGACATGTTTCACCAATTTTTCAAAAAAAATTTATCTCTAAAGTTATTCAAGGTGCCTACTTTTGGTTGGGACACCCTGTATGATTTATAAAATAATTTTTATAATTTCATATATTTCAGATCGAAAATTTGCAATACGCAGTTCTGAGTTATCATCAAACACATTAAGTTATAATAAAATAGTTTTACATAATAATAATTATTTAACCATGATGATTTTTCGTAGATATAATGATGAAAAAAAAAATATATCTGAATTAAAACATATTGATTGATAATGATAAGGTTTATCATCATTCATTTCATTAGCCATTAAGTATTATTGTTATCATGCAATAGATAAGAATTATATATATTGGATAAAAAATAATAACCACCAATATGGTGTTATCAAAAACATATTTTGCTATTTTTATTATAACTAAATTTATATGGAATTTATATAAATGTAGATACAAAACAGAGAAAGATTTTATTTTGTGTGAATTAATATCCTCCAGGGGGGAACTAAAGCTTCTGAATATAAGACTTTACGTCAGGCATTGGTTTCAATGTTTATAAAGCAGAATATAGTACGGTATTGGAACACTATTTCAGATAATGAAGATTGTACAAGTGTTATATCTAAGGGAACTTCCTTGCCATTTCAAAGTGGAAAGAAATAAAAATATACTAGAAGCAAAAAAGATCAGATTTGTTAGCCATTTTGTTCAGTGAGAGGGGGGAAATGGTTATAAAATGGCATCTGATGGTATCAAGGGGTGAGGAAGTTTGTTTATTATATTGGTGTTGAAATAATTTCTTCGACTTTTATAAAATTAGTTTTATTCAAAATGATTTGATGACGCTCATTACTTTGTAACGCAGAATGATTTGATGACGCTCATTATTACTTTGTAACGCAGTTATGGTTTGTAGGTCATATCAGCAGTTAAAAATCACATTGTGCCTAAAAATTTCTTAACGCCATGTAATAAACATAAGCTTTAATTTAAACACGATGTGGTTGTCTTCTGTTCTCTCTTTATCTAATTATTTTGATTTTTTCGCAGTCTTTGCCTGGCTTTAGTTGCTAAAAATTGTATAGAAGAAATTTCAAAATACATGTTACCGGTTAATTTTTGGATTACGAAAATTTGACAGATTACCTAAAAAAAAAAAAAAAAATTGTTAACTGGTTGCCAATAAGTAAAATTTGTGAAATTTTGTATATCGCCTATGGTTTGAGCAGTCTCGGGTCAGTTTGGAACCGTCAGAAATAATCACTCAGCTGTCTCTTATACGCTAAGCTCACTGTATTTACATTAATACTTAAATGACAGTTTCAAACTAGTCCGAGACTGCTGTTAGAACAATCCTTATGTTAGGTTGAAACACAATTTGAACATGCTGAAACATTTAACATCTAATTTTCGTCAATAATTTGTATGCTTGAAATTATTTTCTGGTATTCTGCATTATATAGGTTTAGATTAGATTGCGACTGGTTCGTTAAGGCCTTAGTGGCCTCTCTTCACTGCGGTATAAAAAGATCTTTTGTGATAGCCCTTATATCTATATGTACTCATCGATTGTTTCTGAAGAAGACTTTCCTGGGGTTGAGGTTCCCACTTCGGCAGATGTCGTGGATACCAGCTCCAAATGTCGTAGCCCCTGTATTAGCAAAGTATATGTCCGCTTTCAGCCTTGCCCATTTTTTTTGAGATGGTATCTCAGTGGGTAATAATGAGACGGTTTGTCATTATCCTTAGTTCGGGTTTGCTAGTTCTTTTTTGAGTAGTTCTTCTTCGTTTGTCTTTTACCTTAATTTCCATTAGGAGGATTTATGTTCCGGTTTCCATTTGCTGACCTCGTCTATTGTGTGGCTTTTAAATATTCCACATAAGAGATATGCTCCGATGATACTGCACTTTTCCTCGCGAGGCTATCAGTAATCTCATTCCCTTCTGTTCCTTCATACCCTGCCACCTATATCAAGGTAAACTTGTTATTCCTTGCCGGCTGCTTTTTTAACCACCTCTCAAGTCACCGAAGTAACTCCCAACAAATGCTAGGATTTTGTGTTGAGTAAAGAGAGACGAAGCCCTACAATTTATTGTGGAGTCCGAACTACAGCTAGGGCATCGACAATTCTTTCCCATCTTAATCCGAAATAAATTACAAATAAAATTTCTAACTTGCTCCGGGATGGACTCAATCCATCGCTATTCCTTATCGAGTAAATAGCTATAAGCACCTTACCCACTCGGCTACCAAGCCCCTATTGTTTGTAGACATTCCCAGACTATGTTTGAATTACGAGTAAAGAAACTTATAACATTTAAGTGATGCTTGGTTGTCTGAGAGAATTTATATTCTTGCTCCTGGTGTGCATTTTTTTAATGCAATCACGAGCGCCGATTTCTATGGCGTAAATTTTCTCCTGAAAGATCTTGGGAATTTGGCCTAAGGCTCTTGAAAGCCTACATTTGGGTCCATATGCTCCTACCCCTATTCCTTCCTTCATCTCTGATCCATCTGTATACCAAATAAGGGAATCGTTTTCAAATTTGGGTCGTCCAGAGCTCCATATCCATATATTTGGCAATCAGTTATAATCAAATCAAATATCTGCTCAAAATCGAACATCGCTGGAATTGTGTCCGTAGGTTTGGTAATTAAAACTAATTGAAACTCATTCAGAATACTGAGATATCCTGGTTTGAATTTGCTTGTGGATTGCAGTTTTTGATCGCTGAGGGCTGCTTCCTTCTTTACATGCATGTAAATAGAGCAGATCATTGCTGCTGTTGGACATGTTCTCATGACTCCTGAAACTCCCAGACATGCTAACCGTTGCACTTTAGCAACTTGTTTTGTACTATTTTATCTTTTGTTTTTTGACACCAAAGTTGAATTTTTGTGTAGGATTACATCTAGATATTTTACTTCTCCAGATACTATAATTTGTCCTCATCAAAAGCAGTCTGAAAAGCAATATTTTAAAGCTAAACATCGCCTATATGAAAGTTATTTTTAATAAAAACGATTACTATTATTATTACTATTAACTTACATATCAATTTCACTTTTACCGACTATTGACGAAATAGAACACGACTCTTTTGTGCTGATACGAAATTCTACAAAAGAGCGTATAGAAAATCTGCCAGCAATTATTTTTAGGACAAGACAGATGGGCAGTTTCACGTATTGGATATAAATTTTCATTACTTTGCAGTTATGTTCTTAGGGTTCTCTCATGATATTACATCGTTGCTCTGTTGTTTTATGATGCGTAGATTTCTGTAAGAAAGCGATCAAAAGCCTATAACTCAAAATAAAATTATGGATACCTTGACACATCTTATCTAATAGTTGTTATATTTAAAAAGACAATTGCTAATTTTAATGCAACAATTGTAAGATATAAAGATGCAATAATTGGCAGTTTTTAAAGCAAATGTAACATTTGCAGACGATTGTTAGTTATTAATAACCATCTATTTCTTATAAAAATAATGTTATTTGAAAATCAGTCAATGAATACGAAGAAGGCTTAAAATATTGGATGTAAATTGAATGATTTGGTGAATAAAGAACTGAATAAAATATAATAAAATAAGAGGCTATACCGATTATGACGAATCCATCTCATTGTACCTCCACCTACATATTCAAAGAATGATTTCTGCTGTCTCTTTAAATCTGAACATTATTTTTTTACAAGTGTTAATTTCCTCTTAATATTATAATTTATATTTTATATTTAAGGATTAATTTTTAAATAAAATGTGTGAAGTATTAATGAATAAGATATACAAATGAAATCTATATATCGTGTTTGGTCGTACACGCATTTTATAAATTCTATAAAATCTTTGAAATGAGAAACTTTTTTTCTCTAAATCTTAGGGAAATATTTTATTTTTTAATTTATACTCGTTTTCAAAAACAATATATACATATATATATATATATATATATATATATATATATATATATATATATATATTATATATATATATATATATATTATTATATTGGTTTGAATTCATGAAATTTTTTATGTCTAAGATTGTTTCTAGTACAGGCGATGCAGGTCTGTTGTCACCGAGGATAAGAAAATCGGAATCAAATGTATAATTAACAGAACAAAATGAAGCAAATATTGAATTATAAACATCAGCAGAGATATTTGAAGGAACGTAAATTACAAACATCGAAATGACTAAAGTGTACTGATATTTTAACACTAACGATGCCGACAGATGTTATTGATTTAAAGTCAGAATCACGTAATTTTAGATTTACAGCAAGTATACCAGAACTAACTGCTAGCATAATTCCACTGCCTTAACTACAATTAGAAGCTTTCAAGTTATGAGCAGATATGGAGATATTAAATTTATTATTATCTAGTATTTCAGATTTTTCTAAATTTTCATTTAACCACGTTTCCGAGAAGTACTATTTGACTCCTACGCTTCTCCAATATATATCACTCTGATGTGTGCTTCAGTTAAAGTGATTCTTTAATTTAAATGTTTAAATAAACCAAAATTTAGTTCTTCTCATTGTAAAAAACAATCAAAATATACATGACCAATGTTGTAGTAAATCAATGTCCTACACCAAAAAGTATTAGATGAAACAAGATTTCACAGTGAATAGATATTCATAAAAATGATAACAAAAATTTTTTTTTTCAAAAAGAAATAATCCATTCATTCTTGAATTGTGTACACTTCTTAAATTGTACTTAAAATACTTATCTACTTTCAATTTCATATCTAGGATGTAAATAAAATAATTTTAACTCTGAGTTTCTGCTTCAGCGAAGCCTCGCCTTAACAATATAATTTGAACATACTTTTTGCTTTTTATGGTGGTCCATTTCTATTGTAACCAGAAAGACCCTCATTGGTGCAAAGACCGGAACAAATGATGTATTTCAATCTGCAACATATATGGTAAAATGTTGCCCTTAGACTTTTCATATTCTTTATCCGATTCACAATGATCTAAAACTGTTTTACTTTTTTTTATTCTCGCAATATAGTTTGATCTTATTCCATCTATTTATTAAATATGTATTATTAGTAGGATGTGTAGTTTAGTTGTAATAATATTTCTTTACTTTACAACTTCATTCATTTATAAATTATTAATTTATATTATATTTATTTCGAATTTAAATAGGTAACCTCAACTTTTTAAAACGAACTAAAAATAGTATTAAATACTATCTTTGTGTACATCGAAGTAGGTGTGAACTTTGAAGGTTTGTAAAATTATCTAAATTGATTCATATCCATGTAAGCCATATTTTTACATTCAACATCGAATTATATTGTATTATTTTGATGTCATCTATTGGTAAAAATAATAAAATACTCAACAAAATGTAATTTAGAATGAAATGAAATATAATAACGCTAAAAATTTTTTGCTAATTATCATTTTCTAACTTTTACAAAACATCAGAGATAAGTATAACATATATCCTTAATTATTTTTCCAGCTGTGAAACTTGGATTATAAAAAAAGATAATATGCACATTATGTTCAGTACGACTGACTCAATAATGTTATTTTTAATTCTAACTATTCTGTACAGTAAAACCAGTTGAACAATCACTTTAAAACTTTAAAAATCCACCGACATGTTTCTGCATTTTTGCGTTGTCAAGATGGCCCTTAGAAAGCCTCGAAAGTAACTATGAATCTTAGTAAATTCTAATGCAATAAATGTTAATGGCTACTTTTGTGTTAGTTATTTTTTGGATTTACTGAAGATAGAATTAAAAATAACATTATTGAGTCAGTCGTACTAAATTTAATGTGCATATTTTCTTTTTATAATCCAAGTTTCATCGTTTTGGCAAATAGCTGGGAAAATAATCTTTTAAAAAGATAGTTATACTTATCTGTGATATGTTTTGTAAAAGTTAGAAAATAATAATTAGCAAAAAATTTTTAGCATTATTATATTTCATTTCATTCCATATTTTAAACTTTTACCAAAAAGAGGACACCTAATTTGTTTTAAATTTTTCTAACCATACGGGGAATCCACTATATAATTTAATTTATTTTGTTCTCAGAAGCTATTAATATCACCGGCACACAAAAAAAAGTTGTTTGTACATTTGACACCACCTACCACCCGACATGTATTTTGACCCGCTGAATCCGAATTTGAAGTCAGTTTGGACCGTACACCCTCAAATATCGAGTAAATTGAAAAACAGTAAAAAAATTTTGTGGATCTAAACCAAGCCTAATTTTTATGTATTTCGATCTGCTGAATACGAATCTAAAGTATATTTAGACCATAAGCCATTTTAAATCTAAGTAAATTGAAAGAAACCTCGAAAATTGCTAAAAATGGCAAAAAAATGTGAATATGTTGATGAAAAAAATTTTCATTCTGTTTATACGTAATTTTTTATAGATTTTACAATTTTCACATTTTCAGATTCTAAACTTGTATTTTATGCATAAAAAAATACAAGAAACGTATTTAATCGTGTTTCATAGATTTCTTTCAATTTTTTCAACTGCAATTTTTTGCTATTTTATCGGTTTTTTGCGATTTGTTGAGATTTTGAGGGATTAATGGGCCAAATATATTTCAGATTCGGATTCAGCAGATCGAATTACATAAAAATCCTCTTCGATCCGGGTCTACAAAATTTTTTTCATCATCACAATTTTTTGCCATTTTTAGCAATTTTCGAGGGTTTTTTACAATTTACTTAGATTTAAAACGGCTTATGGTCTAAATATACTTTAGATTCGTATTCAGCGGATCAATATACATAAAAATTAGGCTTGGTTTAGATCCACAACATTTTTTTTATTACCGAAACACCCAATTTTGGCTATTTTTTACGGTTTTTCAATTTACTCCATATTTGAGGGTGTACGGTCCAAACTGACTTCAAATTCGGTTTCAGCGGGTCGAAATACATGTCGGGAGGTAGGTGGCGTCAAATGTACAAACAACTTTTTTTTTTGTGCCGGTGTATTTATTTCATTAGGATTTACTAAGATTCATAGTTACTTCTGAGACTTTCTAAAGGTAATCTTGATAATGCAAAAATGTAGAAACACGTGTCGGTGTATGTTTTAAATTTTGATGTGTTTATTCAATTGGTGTGTACTTTTGTTTTACTTATTTTTGGTTTACTGAATAGAATAGTTAAAATTAAAAATAAAGTTATTGAGTCAATCGTACTGAACATAATGTGCATATTAACTTTTTTATAATCCAAGTTTCAGCGTTTTGACAAATAGCCGGGAAAATAATTGTTTAAACAGATATATGTTATACTTACCTGTGAGTTTTGTAAAACTAGCAAAAAAATTTTTAGCGTTACTATATTTCGTTTCTATATTTTAAACTTTTACCAAGAAAATGATACCTAATTCGTTTTAAAAATGTAGATGTTATAGATATTCTAACCGATATATTATACAGTAAAATTTCCAGGATTTGGTGTGTGAGATTTCTGAAACTCAAAGAAAGTATCGTATCCAACTTGTGAGTTTTTATTTACTTATACTTTAATCAATAAAAAGAGAATTCTTGGAGATATGTAAGAAATTTGTTTTCAGTTTTGTTTACAGTTTCATTAGGAAATTTGAACTCTGTCGAGGAATTTTAGGTAGCTGAAATTTTACAAATATCAAGTGGGCTGTCCTATGCACTCCTGCTGCTATACAGGATGTTACAAAATACGAAACCTTATGTATTAATTGGTCAAAAGAAAATGTAAACATGTACATGAAAGTGCCTCCTTAGGGTTACCTATATAAATATTTAAAAATGCACTTCTTTGAAACATTTTCAGGATAAAGGAATATTATAAAAAATTACAACTTAATATATATAACACTGTAGCTTAGAATTAGTGTCCAAGTGGGGGTGTGATGGGAGTTCAGGACAAAGTCAATACAAACAGAAATTTGACGATGAAGAAGATTTAGATGCGAGCATCTTTCTTACTTCTTTTGTATCATTTCAACTTATATCTGTGAACATAACTCATCCAACAAAATTATAGTATGAAAAAACCCCCGACCGTCTTCTCGTTATTGTCTTAGGCTCATATATATATATATATATATATATATATATATATATATATATATATATATATATATATATATATATATATATATATATATATATATATATATATATATATATATATATATATATATATATATATATATATATATATATATATATATATATATATATATATATATATATATATATATATATATATATATATATATATATATATATATATATATATATATATATATATATATATATATATATATATATATATATATATATATATATATATATATATATATATATATATATATATATATATATATATATATATGGAATGACTGATATTACTTTGCAAGAAAAATGTTATGTAGAAACTCAGATTCATCAACTTGATGAAACGGAAATCATTATTACGCATACTCTGGTATTTACAATGATAGATGGTAAAGTTTGCAATGCTGCATCCTCCACAACCCCTACGAAAAATGCTGTATGTGTGTGCTACCTCGAAGACATTTAATAACATAGATTTAATGTTGAAACAGATGGTAGATACTTCAACATTCCATTTCGGTTTATCTATTTTGCATTCCTGGATATGTTTCTTCGAGTATTTATTACACGTATCATACACACTGTCTATCAAATCGTGGCAGGCTCGTGGGGCAAACAATAAAAGAATAGTTACAGAAATGAAGAAAAATATTTAAGGTGAATTAAAATCTAAGTTGGGTCTCATAATAGATCGACCGAAACCTGGTTTTGGTAGTAGTAATTATGGAAATACAGCCCGCTGATTTTTTGAAAATTCTGAACTTTCATCCACCATTACAGGAATAGACATAGAAGTTATAAAAAGATTTAAAGTAATTTTACAAACAATATCTAGTGGATACAGTAAAAATATATAAATGTTTGAAAACTATGCTTTGACGACAACCAGATTATTTGTAGAAAAATATTCCTGGTATAGTATGCCAACAAATGTATACAAGATTTTAATACTGCTGTAATAGAGTTTGCAATACTGCCAACTGGGCAGCTTTCGGAAGAGGCTTAAGAATCATTAAATAAACACATAAGAAAATATCGTGAGAGATATTCAAGAAAATGCTCACTCGAAAATACCTTAGAAGATGTTTTTAATCGACTTTTATTGTGCTCAGATCCTTACTAAGCAAGTCTTCGAACACTCTCAAGGAGAAAAGCAAAATCATTCGACAAGGAAGTTGTGGCCTTGCTATCATCTGCAGAAACTGGAATAGGTACAGCAAGCAAAGAAGATTCTGAAGAAGACACTGCTAGTGATTCTGAAGGCTCTGAAGAATATCTTTCAGACTAAAATTTCTTCATAATTTGCAGAACCCCTGTCAAAGATTTTTTATTTATAAATATTGACATATAGGTATGCCTAAATATAAATTTATAAATTTTATAGACTAGATTTTTTTAATCGTCAGACATTTAACAAGTATGCATTTTATAAGAATCCGAACTTTTAGAATTTTACCCAGTTAAGCAAAATCTTACTCAGGTCTTTCGATTTCCATGTCTTAAGAGCCACCCTATTTCATCAACGGGATTTTTTCACTATTTTTTGGTTAATTCGTGGCACGAATTCTATAAGAATTAGAAGTTTCCGACTTTTGCTTAGTTCTTTCTATTTCCACCGCCTAAAAACAACCCTATTTAATCAAAGAGATTTTTTCACTATTTTTTCGTTAATTTTCGGGTCGAATTCTATAATGATCAGAGGTTTCAGAATTTTACAAAATTCTTTAGATTTCCTGTCCCTAAAAACAACCCTATTTCATTGAAGGAATTTTTGTCACTATTTTTTCATTAATTCCCGGGTCGAGTTCTATAAGTGTACGAAATTTTAGAATTTTACTAATTTTTTTTAATTTACATCCTCTAAAAATAACCCTATTTTATCCAATGGATTTTGTCACTATTTTTACCGTAATGACGAGTTCATTTTGGACTAGTTTTATTACTTTAAGAGTTTTGGTCAGCTTTTCGGGGATTTCGCCCCACTGTGCGGTGTAAAATGCTTTTGATTTGAGATGATTTTTTTATTGTTAACTTTGTGGGTTAGTAAAGCGCACAAATGGTGATGCTGATTTATAGAAACAGCCAGTGTGGTTGAAGTGTAGTAAGGCCAATGCTGTAAGCTGAGTTCAGGAGGAATGAGTAAACATTTTTCATTATACTGACATCTCGACGACAAAAGAGATATATAAATTCTGCAAATTTAACTTCAGGTACCTAGGCACGATCCATTAAGTTGTCAGACATTTAGTGCCTCGCGAGTGAACAAGTATTACAACCTGAACGACTAACCAATGGTCCATTTCCTATATGTGCATAAGTTAAGCGTGCGCTACGCGCACGCTTGGTGCGGTGCAAGGCATCCTCCTTTGCCGCAACAAACATTTGTATATTATTGGCCGCCACGCCGTTACGATGCGTCGGATCGAATTCGGTCATTAGACTTTTTTGCGCCGTTCGCGATGTAGAACGACACGCTGTACGCGATTTTGCCGTAGGGGCGGATTCCGAAATTAGCCCCCTTTCCCGACCCCCACCCGTCCTCCAAATTTTTCACGAAAACCTCTCCTCGAATAATATCCGCCCACGGGAGCGCGGTTCTTAATCTGTCGACGAAGTATTTTTTCGGACGATCGAAAATTTTCAGCGCGTCGGCGGCCGTCATGCCTTTACGATGCGTTGGATCGAATTCGGCCATAAGACTTTTTTGCTTCGTTCGTGACGTAGAACGACACGCTGCCCGTGAATTTGCCAAAAAGGCGCGTTCCGAAATTAGACCCCCTCCTCGACCACCCATCCCCCCCTTAAAATTTTTCACGGAAACCTCTCTCCGAATAATATCCGCCCACGGGAGTGCACTCCTTAATCAGTCGGACGATCGAAAATTTTCGGCGCGCCGACAGCCGCCCCCGCCGTTACGACGCGTCGGATCGAATTCGGTCATAAGACTTTTTTGCGTTGTTCGCGACGTAGAACGTCGGGAACGGGAAGGGCTATCGAAGCGATCTCGACGGCGTTGTACTCGTCTAGTCGTCCCATGCGGACATTGGGGGAACCATTTTTGGAAAAAAACGATTATTTCAAAATTCACCCGCCCCCCGGGGGAAACGCGTGGACAAACCATCCAACTTTACAACTTTATAAGGGCAAAATGTGCGCAAAAGCACCCCTTTTACGTAAAAAATTCGTCGCGCTCGCGAGAGCTGTTTAGACCCAACTCACGTTCCCCATTAGCGGATTAAAAAAAATAATAATAATAATAATGAATTTTTATAAGATTTGCAAATCCGCCCAGTGTCTTTAAACTGAATTCGTTTAACGTACTTTACATGCATCTGTGGTTAATTATCGTTGGCAGTTTAAAATCTATTTTCCATCTTTTAAAGGTAGCCAGTTGTTTGTTAGTTACGGAGAATTATTGTTCTTAAACTTTGAAAAAAAAGGAGGTGGCGCCCAATAATAATTAATTATTTGGTTTGATATTTTTGTATGATTTGAATTGACGATTGCCGTGTATGATCTTGTTTTTACTTTATTTAGTTATAAGATTGATTTGATTTATCTGGTTAACAACTCTACTTCCCTGCCCAGAGAAGAGTCATAAATATTGCTTATTTTGAATAAATGTATTTCGCTATTATATTTTTTGTTTCATTCAACAAAATTTGATTTAACTATTTTAATGATAGGGCGAACACCATTATCAATCGTCGGCTTCATTGATCAATTTACCGCCGTCAAAGAAGCTGACGCCTTTTATGTTACAAATACGTGTGAAATAAACTATAAATGCTCTTTAATTTAAGACGACTGTTTCTACTATAACGCTTCGGGTTCTCCCTCGTTATTATTATTTTTTTTATTTAAATAAAACGCCCAAAGAAAATACATACATATATTTAATATATAGAGCAAAAGACTTATCTGGGGCGTGGTCAACAAGTAATAACCTAGGTAACATACAGTACAGTCTATGTTAGGGCGCCACCCGCCTTTCTTTTTATATAAAAGTCTAGAAAAGTTACATATTTAAAACGTCTAAAAACTACACTCACGGGGGGCCGTAGAAAGGGGGAAAGAACGGTTAATTTTCGTAAAAGTTTATAGCACAGTTCAAGAGCAAAACTAAACTCTAGGGGGCTTTCTCCACCTCTAGATATATCGGCAAATCTGCCTTTTGATGCCAGCTTTAATCTGCAGATTTCCAGCTCAAACTTGGAGCGGAAACTATTTAATTTTTGAATAGGTACCTATTTTAATAATAATAAGAAGGGATCCTACCTTCTCACACAGCTTTCCTATGTCACTTACTCCGTAACTTCATTACTACAACAGCTTAACTAGACAAACTTGGAAACACAAATTTAGCAACGTAAACTAGGTACTACCTCACTCAAAGGCCAAACCAAGTCTCTATAAAACCTAAGATAACGTACTCACATAAACATACTTAAAGGTAAAACGGAACACACATCCGCTCTCTGCCGTGGCTTGGCGGAGAGTCCCCGCGAAATCTTACTGTCTTCGTACTAGCGTTCCCCTTGCCCCACACAGCGGTATTCGCGCTGGCGCACTCAAGGTCCAGTGGTCGCACAAATTAACAAAGATTTACAAATTAATCACGCCAATATTCTTTGGCTTGATGATGACCTTGGATGGCAGGGGTCGGAAGATTTACTTTCTTTTGCCCCTAACGCATCGCTGTAGGCCTGGACCAACCTCGTAAGGTAACTGCTGATGCGAACGGTGTGGTCGTTTTGGCAGACCTCCCCCGGTCCTGGTTTGTTGGACCCAGCCGACTTGGGCCTTTCTCTTCTGGCGCTCTTCTTGTTTCTGGTTTCTTTCTTCGTCGGCTGTCGGCTCCCGGGAGCGTCGTCGTGTCACGGGCAGGGCGACTGTTGCCGTCCTGTCCTGGGAATTTGTCGGGTGGTTTGGTGATTACGTTCCTGCCGGTGTCTACCGGCAGTGGCGTGGGGAGGAGGAGCTATGTAGCTCAGGATCGCGCAGGGCCTAAGCGCTTCTTTAGCGCTTTGGGCCCGCTCGAGGGCTAAGGAGCGTGACACCGATCCGGCTGTCGGCCGGTTTTCGGTACCCCGTGGTCGGTGAAGGGTGGTGGGTTAGTCATTGTCTCTTCGGAGTGGTCCATCTTCTCGGCTGGGCTGAAGAGGTTTTTTGCCTCTGTTAGCCGTTGCCCAGGATCTGTAGTCTCGGTCTCTTGTACCGCGGAGCCTCTGCCGGATCATAATCGACGGCTCGTCTGATCAGAGGATTCGCATGGGTCTCCGCTTGTACGAAGAGCTTCTTGGCCCGATCCTGGATGATCTTCGACACTGGGGTGTATTCCAGGTCTCTGAAGATGTCGGTGTTTCTTACAAACCATGGTGCATCCACAGCGCATCTCAGCGCCACGTTTTCCACGGCTTGTATCCTCTTCTTGTGCAATTTGGCGGCATACCCCCAGGCCACTGACGCGTACGTCAGCTGCGGCCTGAGTACGGTCCTGAGTAGGAGTAGTTTGTTCCTCAGGTTGAGTTGACTAGTTCTACCCACCATTGGGTAGAGTCTGGTCCTCACCGCTTTTGCCTTCCTGATCACTTCGTCGGTGTTATGTTTCCATGTCAGCCCTTTGTCCAGCACGACACCTAGGTACTTGGCGGTGTCGGTCCACTGGATCGGTTGGCCGTTCATGGTAACATGTCCCGCCGGGATTTGAGTCCTCTTCTTCCTGAACAGGATCGCACTACTTTTCTCTGCGTTGATCAGTACTTTCCATCTGTTGCACCATTCCTCCAGGTGGGATGCTGCTTCCTGGAGGTGACGAGTCACTTGCGCTGCCTGCCAGGATCTGGCGACTAGAGCTGTGTCGTCTGCGTAGAGTGCCAAGGCCGTTCCTGCTGTCCTTGGCAGATCTGAGGTATATATGGTGAACAGATGTGGCGAAAGTACTGTGCCCTGCGGTACTCCTGCTTCCATGGGTCTGTAGGTAGACAGCTCACCGTCTACCTTCGCGCGAAGTTGGCTTCCCCGAAGGTATGACTTGGTCAGCTTGACGACTGCTGCCGGGTATCCTGCATCTATCAGTTTGGCTAGGAGTCCGGCATGCCAGACCCTGTCGAACGCCTTGGCGACGTCCAGTAGGATTGCTCCCGTGGACTGGTTCCTGTTGAAACCATCCACTGCATACTCCACCAGGCGGAGTATTTGCAGCTCGGTCGAGTGTCCTTTCTTGTGTAAGCGAACTGCTCGTCCTGTATGACTTGCAGTTCCTCGGAGTACTCCTGCAGTCTGGCCAATATTATCCTTTCGGCTACCTTGCTTATCGCCGGCAGTAAGCTGATGGGCCTGTAACTAGAGGGATGGATCGGATTCTTTCCTGGTTTGAGAATCAGGATGACATCCGCTCTCTTCCATCTGTCTGGGAAGTATCGGAACCTCAGGATGGCGTTGGTTATGTTGACCAACGCCGCAACTCCTTTGCGTGGCAGCTTTTTCAGTGCCAGGTTTCCGATACCATCGCTTCCAGGTGCCTTCCTGTTTTTGAGACGTCTCAGGATCCCTTTGACCTCCTCCGGGGTCGTTGGTCTGAGTTGTTCGTCGTCTGGCGCGTGCGCCATTATTCGAACCCGTCTCTCAACAGCGTCCGTCCAGTCCTCGTCCTCGTCTGGGAGCTGATTTTCTCTACACTGCAGCTCCAGGCTGTCCGCAAATGCCTCGGCCTTTTGCTGCCTGGTGTAGACTGCTCCGTTTGCTCCGTGGATCGGTGGCATTGGTTTCCTGGAGGTTCTCAGGGCCTTCTGGGTGTTCCATAGGCTCCTGTCCTCTGGATTGAGCGACTCCAGATGGGTTTGCCATCTCATCTGACGGTGCGCTTCGAGGGTCGTCTTGACTCTTCAGGATAGCTGGTTGTAAACCCGCTTATCCTCTCGGAGTCCAGTTCTCTGCGCTCGTCTTTTGGCATCTCGACGGTCCCTTATTAGTTGCTTCATCTGGTCTGGCAGGTCGCCAGCCGGTGCTGCAACTCGTCGGACCGTCGTCTCTGTCGTGCTGGCTTGAAGGGCTGCTTTGATGTCACGTTCTAACGTGAGTATCGCTGCCTCGATCTCTTCCTCGCTTTCGATTCTAGGGATGGGGGACATGTTTCGTTGCATTTCTGCTCGAAACTGCTCCCAGTCCGTCCTTCTTTTGATGAATGTCTCTTCCTCGTCCACTTTGTCTCCCAATTGGAGGTGTATTGGGTTGTGGTCCGAGGAGCCTTCATCCAAGGTTCGAAGCGTGAAGTCCATCCTCATGTTTTGCAACATGGCGATGTCCAGCACGTCAGGTCTGCCTGCGCCCCCATAGTGCGTCGGTTCCTCAGGTCCAATTGCCAGTATGTCGTCGCGTGTGCCTAGGTATCCCAGCAGTGCTCTACCCTTGGTATTCGTGAGTCTGCTGTTCCACTCTGGCGACTTGGCGTTGAAGTCTCCGATAGCAACGGCCTGCTCCCCTCTTGGAAAGAGTGATGCTAGGTCGCCTTCCACTATCCGACTTCTTGGCAGTAGGTATCCTGAGGATATCTTGAGTCTGCCGTGTTCGTGGGTTTGCACTTCCACGGCGGTCACTTCCAGGCTTCCTTCCAGCTCTGGCGTCACTATGGGGTGGTGGTTTATATTCTTCTTGACGAGCAGGGCTACTCCTCCTCCATTGCCTGCTCTGTCTTGCCTATAGACGTCGTAGCCTAGGAACTTCACCGATGTTTCAGCTCTGAGCTTGGTCTCTTGCAGTGCCATGACATCAATGTCGTATCTCGCTAGCACCTCTTCTAGTTCATACTTGTTGCCACTCAGGCCATTGATGTTCCATGAGGCTATCTGCAGAGACTTCGGCTTCACCCTCCTAATAAACATTTTAGTTTGCTAGGTGTGGCATTTGGGCGAAGAAAGCGCTCATCGCTGTAAACATCTGCTGCATCTGTGCCAGCGCTGCTGCGAGGTTGCTGGCGTTCAGTGCAGCGGGGGCCGCTGTCTGCACCTGCGGAGAGGCGGCTCTCCTTTGCTTCGCAGCGTCTGCGAAGCTCCTCCCTGGAGTTGTGCCTTTGGGTGCTGGCTTAGCCTCTTGCTGCTGCGTCCTTGGCGCTTGCTTCTGGGAGGGGGCGGCCTGTTTCTTGGGAAACTTCGGGTATCCTCTGTAGCTGGCGGGGTGCGCTCCTCCACAGTTTGCGCACTTCGCCGACGTGTCCTTCTTCTTGGTGCAGTCACCGGAGTGGTGGGAGTCTCCGCATTTTACACACTTGGCTTGTGCAGTGCACTTGCCTTGTGCGTGTCCGAACTTCTGGCATCTGTGGCACTGCGTTGCCACCTGCTGGACGTTCTGTTTCTCCACTCGTACCACTAGTGAACAGCATCTGGTTACTTTCAGAACTTCCTCCTGTTCTTTCGGGACTTGCACCAGTACCAGGGGCATCTGGGCTTTGGTTCGCCTGCTGGTCATCCTTTGGACGGATGACGGTGCGAATCCTTGCTCCTCCAGATCCTTTTTTATGTCTACGTTCTCCACGCCCATGGGGATCCCGCGTAGCACCACTCTCAGCTGCCGCTCTTCGGGGAGCGAGTACGTGTGGTACTCGTGCTCTCCGTTGTCAGCAGCCTCGTCAGCTTTCTGTAGTCGTCCGCTGTCGATGGTTCTATTGCTATTCCGTCCCCGGTTAGCTTGGCCTTGTTGTAATTTATCCGGGCTTCCTTTAGCCTCAGACTGACGTGACTCCATGTCTCCTTTTTCCTTAGGATCACAGGTGGAATCTTCGTCTGTTTCGCCGCTGGCGCGTCCTCCGCCGTCGCCTCGGTGTTCTTACTGGGGATGGTGGGCCTGTCTTTGGGCTCGGGCCCCCTCTTGGTTGGGGGCACCGCCGTGCTAGCAGGCTCTCTCCTGGCCCGCCTGCTTACGCCTTCCTCCGCAGAGTCTTGGCTGTCCAGGCTCTTCTTCCTCTTCTGCGTGGGCGTCGTGGTAGGTGGCTCGACGTCCGCGTCCATCGGCTGGTGCGTAGCTTGTTCCATAGAGTTGGCGCTCTGCGCCGCGATGGTGGCTACCAACTTCCTGATTTCCTCGCGGAGTCCTGATGTCTCCTCACGGAGCCTTGCTGCCTCCGCGCGGTGCCCTTCGGTTTCCTCGCGGTGTCTGGCTGCATCCTCCTTGCAGCGTCTGGATACGTCTTCACGGAAGGCCCTGAACTCCGACAGGATGGACTCCACCTGGTTTTGGAGCCTCTTGTTTTCTTCTCGGAGGGCCTGCATCCTGGCATCGCGTCCTCCGCGTTTTCTTGGCAGGCCTCTACCACTGACTTCGGTGTCAGTGTCCGAGGATGCCGTTGTCCTGCTTTCCTCGCTCGTCATTCTGTCCTCCACAGAACGTTTACCTTGGTCACCCGTTTTGTCCTCGCTTTTCTTGTTTTTCCTGAAATTAGAAATGTTAATTATTAATTGGTTACTCGATGAGTACACCTTTTTGTTCTAAAAAGAACAGAATTCTTTTCTAAATTTGTTCTAAAAAGAACAATTCTCTTTCTTATTAGGCTTTTGCTCTGAAAAGAGCAGGTGGCTTAACCTCAGTTAGCTTGACCGCGCCAACCGTTGCTTAACTTTCGTTAGCTCCGACTGCGCCGACCGTTGCTTTACTTTGGTTATCTTTCACTGTTCCCTCGCACTGTTCGCTTTGCTCTCCACTCTAGGTAGGTCTGCTCGCTTCGACTGCTCGATGAACTGGCAAATTAATAAAGTCGGTTCTGGAATTTATAAGGTTGACCTCCAACCAAATTATGCAATTAGCATTAAATAAAACGAAGTAAATTAAATCTAGAAATGGACCGTTACACTATACATGTTTAACAAAAGGATTTAGGTTTTTATTTTGTAAATATTTTGTTGGGTTAAAAACGCATAGTTAAAAAATTTCAACTAAACATTCATATCTACCCCCAAAGGCAGAATAAAAAGAAAAATTTTATTAAAAATAATCTATGTATACTAACAAATCAGTGTTTTAGTTACGTTTCTTATTTATAATAAAAAATACGATTCCTATTTTTGAGCAAATAATACGTGATGAAGGTCCTTACGATTAATTTGGGACATCGCGTATATAAGTGGGGTTTTGTATCCAATTCAGCCATTTCTAATTTTGTATTTGTTTATGTTGGTTCTATCACAATGACGATGAATATCGAGAATCCCGTTTCCACTTTAAAGGAACAGAGACTAATCTGTTTAGGTTGATTAATTTTCTATCAACTGTTCATTTAACGTAAGTAGATTATCCGTTGGTGGCAATTTGTAATGATTCAATACCTGTAGTGTTAATTAAGAGTAATTATAATGTGAATGGTGAATAATTAATTCAAAATCTTTGAAGGATACAGTGCGTTCAGTTTTATACCTAAATAGTAATGGTGGTCGTTTTAGCAACTTAAATTGCTCGGGATACTGTAATACTTGTTCACTATATAATTTCATAAGATCTGTCTGTAACCTGGGGTGGTTCCAGACCTCAAAAAATAGGTGGGCTAAAAAATAAAATAAAATATATAAAATTGAGCTAAGATTTTTAGTATATTTATTTTTATTTATTTTCTTTTCATAATAATTTTGTTCTCGACGAGTTATTGTTTTAATTTGAATAAAATTTTTTTGATTCAATATTAAGATTTGCAACAAGTCATTTTTTTAAAAATTTTCAGAAAAATACTCCCTTTTAGAAAATATCGAAAACTACCCCTTTGCAATAAAAAAGACCTTGACTCCACATTTTTTGAGATAACAGTGATACAAATTTCAAAATGACGTCATAATATGTACAAATAAATGTACCTTATTACTCTTATTAGTTAGCCTCCCAATTTTATTATTTTTTTTAACGTCTTATTTAGATTAACGTCCTGGCAGAGTTTAGCTCATTGTTATTCCACCGCTCAACCAGGACAGCCCCACACACACAACAACTATTCCCTCTGATATTGGCCAGATGTCGCAGCTGAGACTAAAACTCAGGAGAGATAGACAGTGATTAGCCGTATTTTGCCACACAACAATGCTCTAGCCAACTGTATTACTGTCTCGGTATTTTAAAATCGTCACTATACATCCATGCTCTACCAGGATTCGAACTCAGGACCCTCTAATCTCAAGTTTAACGTATAAGCACTGAGCAGTTCACTTTGGATTTCACAATAGCTGGTAAATACAACACTGCACAGGGTGATTTTTGTGAGAATTCATAGCTCCCCCTCTTTGTTATTTTTATTATTACGAAAAAATGGTAAATATAAAAGTTATAGGACTTTTTATATAGATTTTAAAAATCATCTCAGAAAAACAATGGAAGCTCGCATAAAGTGGCTACAGTTATTAATTTTATTTTTTTTAATTGAACATACTATATATTTTTACGTATTTGAATAGAACGCTTTCTCCTCGCAAGTACAGTGATATAGGGGTTGATGGATATATATCTCTATCAATAAGGAAAATATGGGGGAAACTTTGTGTGAGTACCATCCCGTAAACTGTATTATTTCTGACTATAGATGGAAAATGGAAAATACATTTTATTAAAAATAGTTTCAATTGTCTTGGTAGTATGATTTTCAAAATATTCTTTTAAATTTTGTAACTTTTTTATAAACTATTTTTGAAGAGTCAGAAATAATAAAGTTAACCGACACAAAGTGTGCCTCATATCTCCCTTAGTATTGGATATAGGATCCATCAACTCCTATTGTAATTTCATGTGGTGTTATTATTATTATTATTATTATCGTTATATTTTTGAGAAAGCGTTCTATTCAAATATGTAAAAATATATAGGGTGTTCAATTAATATAAATCGAGACGTTCGTACATCCTGAGCTCCTGGCAGTTTCTTGCTGCTAACGCTAATTTATTTATGTAATTTTTAAAAGCAGCACTAAAAGCTAAAGAGCCTGTGCCCTCTCAGCATCCCTCGTAGAACCGCCTCTGTCTGAAACTACAGATTTCTTATTTGTATATTTTTTTAAATTATTAATGACGTCATCGTCGTAAGTCTTTAAATATCAAGATTGTTTAACAGTCAGCTAACTCCAGTTTGCTGGATAATGTTAGCAGCGTTGCCAATGTGTGAGTAAATGCTCACATTGTGATCGTTTGGAAGGTTGGGGAGGAAATGTGTAGGGAATGACCCAATTGTGAGGATTCTGTGAGGATTGGGTGAAGATTTCAGTATTATTAAATAAATAATGATATTTTATGAAATTCAACTGTACACGTTGACACCACACTACACATTGGCAATGCTGCGACAGTGTTAGTCACCGAGTCCCGCATCCCGCAGAGCGACATCTGTCAATAAGCAACTGGTACTAACACATGTTGATTAAGTAAGTATTTTTTATATTCAAGGACTAAACTATACATTTAACATTACTTATTTAGCTGGTTAGACTCTAGAGGTAGACAGTGTAGACATTAAAAGTGATGGAGTTTGCTGAATGCAAGAAATTCTTTCGTGGTGTCTGCACTGCTTCTGAGAGTATAAGTTGTTTTTATACTCTCAGGCACTGCTTACACCGCCGTGTTGCAATGCGGAAGCAGTTATAATTATTATAATTAATGTAAATGGTCTCCAGTAGATGCCGCGTCCCGGCACTTGTTTATAAATAACTCATTAAAGTTTAACATTTATTATAAATTTTGTTTTAAAAGAATTTTAAGAATATGATGGTCTAAATAATATCATTTTGAGGCTGTGAGGATTTTAAAGCTGCTGTGAGGAAAATGTGAATATTTTCAGTGAATCTGTGGAGTATTTTGGTTACTCGCATCTGGCAACACTGAATGTTAGTCTGATCACCTTAGTTTAGTGTTATTCTGCACTCTAGGGCTCCCAAGCAGCACATTTAGTAGTCCCTACGTAGTAGCTACCATCAGTGGAACTTTAAAGGTTTCCACAACTAACGACCGTTACGTAATGGGAACGAACCGTCTACCAAGCACTCACCAAAATGGGGAATAGTTATTACGTAGCACTTACTATTCCGGAACCTTCCTGTTACGTGTTGACAACTAGTTTATTACGTAAACGGAACGTAACCAAGTAGTATATAGATATGATTAACTTTTGGAACAGCTCTTTAGTGGTAATAGAGCAATCTACATTTTGCTCTCTCGTTCGAACAGCAAAATATAATGCATTGCAACCGAACTTACTGATTGTGACTTTGAAGTCAATGTGTCCCAGTTAAATCGATTAAATAAAATATGTGTAAGTAATACATATGTTTTGCTGTTAGACTGTGTGGAAATTAAAACGACTACTTGTTTTCTGTAAAATGTTTACATGATGTTTTAATAAAAAAGACGCGCTCTCTAGAAAATTGTTTTCAGAATTATGTTTTTATCTATATCAATATGGCGTCAGCATTCAATGATAGTTTACCAAAAAGTAGCAAATGCGGTGAATGACGTCATTTTCTTGGTGGCTTTAAACTGGCCTCTATTACGCTACAATGGAAAGGTTACTGCAAAGTTCCCCCGTAATTTACGACCCTCACTTTTAAGTTGGTAAAGCTGGCTGATACGATCTATACTCCATTCATTTCATATTAGCACATACAATTTTTTTTACCTGGACTCGCAGAGTGACGCATAGGCGCGCGGTGCAATATACAAATTGACAAAATGTATTTATATAATACCGCGCGCCTATGCTAAAATTCTTATGTGCTTATTTATATGAAATGAATGGAATATAGGTAAAAAATAATATTACTGTTTGAGATTGGCAACATGTTAATGACTGACTAAACATCAACATGTGACAGGTGGAAGTATTATTAGCGAAAATCAAAGATTTTGCTAATTTGTTAAGTGGGTGAAATTTTAATTAATAACAATTAAATCACAAACAATCACAATCAATGATCTCTACATAAGCGAGATACCAGTGAAGAGCCTCGAATTTGGAACATTCTGTACATCAAATTAGCTAGACAATAGGCTCATTCAGTGTAATTTAGTTTTTGGTTTAAAAGCACATATTTTAAAAGTAAATCAACTCCTAAGTATCCCACAAAAGTTTCCGGTTTATATTGCAATTAACAACTGAATCAGAGCAATTGAAAATTTGAAACCGCCCGCACAACAGCGTGACGTCACACCAGTCGAAGTGCATCCAGCGATACATGCCGCCGCATGTTTGGACATTAGTAATCGTCTCCATCGCGGCAGTTTATTTCATTAGCTGATCTGGAAAGAGCACGTGTCACGTATTTTTCAATTCTTTTGTTTATTAAAATAATTTTAAAATTTAGGACCATTATGTGTTTAGTAGAAGACAGCTTTATTAAAGCTGATTCCGGTAATTTACCTGAAGTCGATATTTTCATGCTAATGGAATATTTTAATAACAGTAGGGACTACATAAGCGCTGAAATAAGAGATGTAAAAATTGAAAGTTAAGTTAATAGTAATGAGTAATACCCTAAGTTGGTTTACTTAAAAACCTATACTACTTTAAAATCCTTTATAATTTGCTGACCACTCACTCACTCACTGATTAATCACGATCCTGCTCGAAATGCATTTTTTCTTTCAAAAATGAATATTATTTTACATCCCTGTATTTAAATAAATACTTGAATAAACAATAGACTGTTATAATGTATCACTGGTTACGAGGGGTGTAAAAAATTACTTATTTTCAGAGAAAAAAATGCATTTTTAAGTCTTTTTCCATAATTTTTGAGTACCACTGGTCTTAAATATGTTATGATGATGATATTTGTTTTTTTTTAATTTTTTACATTTATAATTTTCTAATTTAACTTTTAAAAACACCCTCAGTCTCCTTTCGTTGACACAGTTTTTTAGTATTTTTTATTCTCTTGTTATGATTTGGAATTCGCACTTATAAAGTAGGTATCTAAAAGTACGCCAATGAAGCTAAAAAATTAATTGACCTTTAACTTTGACCTGGATACTATTTATTGCAAGTTTAGTCAACAACAGCTTCTGATTTATTTATTTTTAGTTTAGAATAGATGTAGCTTTATCGTGCAGTACAAGAAATATCTAAAAACGTTTTCCAAAAAAACGAAGAAACTACTGGGCTGGGGTGTTTTTTCATTATGGGATGATGCCTACTGGGGTAGATTTTTTTCTATTTGCTCTTCGGTGTAATCAGAAATATAATTTACTTTTTTCATTATTTTTGCTGTAACCCGAACTTTAATATTATTACGAAAATCACCTAAATTGATATGATTGAAATATTAAATGTGTGGCATGAAAATTATCTGTTGATACTTTTTAGATCGGCAAGACAAAAAATATGGTCCTTTTTTATCATTATTCATATTCAGGCCGATTCCTAGATGTCACACAATGCAATAAACAACACACAACTGGTTTGCAACGGCTGCAGCACACGTATTGTGCTTATCCGCCAGCAGCCTGTTGGCGCGTAGGTCAAGAGTCGACTGGTGTGACGTCGCGCTTGGCCACGCCTCGTTTATTAGCGCGACATTCAACTATTAATTTGAGGCAGAAGTTGAAGAGAGAAAAATCTAATTTTTTACAATTTTACTATTTGAAACATAAACTTTCAAATAATGAACACAAATAATTTATAATAAAATGGATTTTCATCAAGTAAAGGTCGAATCAATCAACTTTTTCAAATAATGCAATAAAAAATTTTTTGTTAAATGAGCCTATTTTCGATGTGTCAACATTTTTTAGTTTAATTTTAATGTTAGAAATACGAACATTTTTATTAACACGCTTTTATTAGCTTCACTTGTATGTTTGTTTGCTTGCTTGTTTGTTTGCTTGTTTGTTTGTAACCGACTCTTTGGACTCGATTTTGACCCACTTTAAAAGGACAGATTTAATTGAAACTTTGTACACTTACGAAGAACCGGTAACAATACAATAATTTGATAAGTTTATATCATTATCCTGATCAGGATCGCGTCCTTTCCTCACGTATCCTTTGCGTGAGAGCAAGAGGCTTAATATTGTAAGTATATTCCGTGATTGTCAGGTTGGTCGTTGGCAGAGCGGGCAAGTCTTAGTCGACGCGAAACGACGGAATCCTTGGGCGTGAGTTCAAATCCCATGGCTGGAAATAAAAAATATTTTTTTTTCAGAAATATCTGTTGGATCGTAATATGTTATAATATCAGCATCAATAAGCAATATAAATATAGTTTAAAAAAACTAAAAAACACGCTTTCATAGCACATCAAACTAAAAAGTGAAAAATAAATATAGTTTAAAAAAACTAAAAAACACGCTTTTAAAGCACATCAAACTAAAAAGAGAAAAATAATTATTAATATAAACTGAAAACAATAATGAACGAAAATACTAGTATTATTGTGAAAAAAGCGTGGGGCTTTGTGCCATATTTTTCGTATATCGAGCAACCCACGCTTTTTTCACAATAATACTAGTATTTTTCGTTCATTATTGTTTTCAGTTTATATTAATAATTATTTTTCACTTTTTAGTTTGACGTGCTTTAAAAGCGTGTTTTTTAGTTTTTTTAAACTATATTTATTTTTAATATCTAAAGAATGATCGAACTATTCTACCTAGTTCGTGTAAGGATGAAAAGAATATGACAAATGTGAAAGAACGGTTACTGCCTGTCTCCTTGGATATTATTATGTATTAAATTACAGAAAATTGGGTTTATATAAGAACATACTTCTATACACATATGTGTTTATAGTTTATCGATTGTATCCTACACAATCAGTCCAATTCATCTTGCTCACATTTAGTTTAGACACAGTTTTATTGGAAATATATATGAAATTGCCATTTTAGGTTAATATTTTCAGAGTGAATGTGAAACTAACTTTTTCTTCTTATTTTCTTATCTTATTAAAGATAGAATAATCAGTCAGTTCCTTGGGTCCACATTTTTAAACTACATTTAATTATTTTATTTTATTAAATTATTGTTACGTAAATATCCTTTAATTTAATTTCCACTTTCGAGTGATCTCTAGGACCTAATTATTAAATCTAACAGATTTATTGTTTGATAAAGAAGTCATAGAATCAAAATCATTTGCCCAACCATGTTGGTATTTCATATGAACAAAATATATACCAATATATCTCCCCTCTGGGTCTCAAAGAGCGGGTGTGACATTATACGTCTATTACCGACCTTAGTGAACCAAATGTTTTTTTAAAAAATGTTTTCTTAACCGCCTCTCAAGTCACCAGTCACCGAAGTAACTCCCAGAATATCCTAGGATTTTTGTGTTGAGTAAAGAGAGACGAGGCCCTATAGTTTATTGAGGAGTCCAACCATCTAGGCATCGACAATTCTCTCCCCATCTTAATTCGAAACAAATTACAAATAATATTTCTAACTTGCTCCGGGATGGATTCGAACCATCGTATTCGGTACCGAGTGAATAGTCTATAAGCGCTTTACCCACTCGGCTACCATGCCCTCAAAGGGAAGATATATACTCGCGTTAATTTGAAGTAGATCACTGTAACTAAATGATCACCAAATTCAAATCATCATAACTATTAAACTACTGATATTTCTCTTGTTTAAGTTATTGTTCTTTTCCCTACACGATCTATGTTTTCATTTGTTTCAGTTCTGGTTATATTCCTACCGTTCATTTAGTTGTTAGGTGTTTATTTACATTTTGTTAAATGCAGCTATCAGCTTTGCCTGTGATGGTAGAAAAGTGTGTTACCATGTATGATAGAAGGACTTTTCCTAAGTTTGGAACAAATGTGCAGTCGTCCACCTCAAGAGAGGATGATGCGGGGAATTTTCTGAAGATGTGCAGCTCGCAGACGGAAGCTTCCTAAGACATCTGGATGCCGGAGAGACCTATACATATCTGGGTGTGCAACAGAAGCACATCCAGGATGTAACACAAATAAAGAATTCTCTCCGCTGTAAATACAGACACGACCTCCGAAAGATTTGGTATTCTGAACTTTTGGGGAAGAACAATGTGTCTGCAACTAATATGCTTGCCGTTCCGGTTCTGCTCTACTCCTTCGGAGTAGTAAAGTGGACGGTAGATAAGCAGCGCTAATTAGACAGAAATACCCGCAAAATGATGATTATTCACAGAAGTATTCATCCTAGATCATCCGCTCCTTGTGTGTACCTCCCACGTAAACGGTGGGCCGAAGATTCTTGAGCCTGAAGTGTGTATTGAGTATGGCATGTAACATCCTTAGGAGCCCAGATCCGCTCTTGCAGTTTGTAAAGCATCACGAAATTGTAGGAGTGGTAGCAGGATTGTTCAAGGGAGCAAAAAGAGCAGCAGATGAACTCTGTCTCGCATTCGACACCAGGAAAGGTGGTCGGCGAGGTGTAGAGTCAGTCTTGGAACTTCAGCCAAATCACCTGAAAGCCCGAATTAGAGCTGCCGAACAGGAAAATCTGTTTCGGCAGCACGTCGATAAACCCCAGCATGGTGTCTTCTATAAGAACATAGAAACACTGGGTTTATCGACCAGGCTGACATTCGCCTTTCTAAGCTCAACATCAACCGCAATTCCGTTCCTCACGAAGGTAGTAACGTGATTTTCTCATCATCCGTTGGGAACAAAACTGTTCACACCGAATTGGAAGAATCACTTCTTCTCTAGTGAATGCTTAAGTTAGCTCGATCTCTAGTGTACTCCGCAATCAGGGTAGTGGTAAGAATTAATTTTCGGTCTAGTGCCACGCAATCGACAACCACAGACACAGACCGCCTGGACATTCCGTTTCTTCACTGAGACCCTAACTTCTATCATACCACTGACAGAATAAAGTGGTGTTCCTATACTTTAAAACGCGAACTGGCGCTCGAGACCGTACCGAAATAAAAAGTTCAAAGTACCGCTGCTGTACTAAAGGATGCCAAAGTGACACGTTATACACAAATTACCATTTTATAAGTTAGAACACATCCTTCCGTAATAAATAAATAACGATTGTATTGGCAGGAGGGCAGATTTACGATAGCCGCCCCCAATTTTACATTAAGTTTTGGAAACTCTGGCACAAATAGCTATAGGAAGTACAGTTTGCATAATCATTCCCAAAGCTAGCACACTTACAAATGTGGTAATATAAACGATTAACCGTTTCCTCTCGGCCCCCAATCACGCCCTATTAGTTTAAAATTTAAGAACACAATTTCCACATCTAGCATAGACTAGCACCAGCCTGTTAACATTAAGACATCGATACCTCAGCAGATGGCCAGTCATTTCGGAGAGAGGGAGCAAATTGACGATAGCCTTTTTACATAACTCCTCGTATATGTGGTAGCTTTCAAGATGGTTGCGCCAGACTGTGCGTGCTGTGAGCTATTTGTGCTAGAATTTAGAAGATTTAGTATGAACTAAAGGGGCTAATGTCAAACTGCCCCCATTGAATTGACTAGCCATTATTTGCTAAAGGATCGATTTCTTAATCTTAACAGTCTTATGCTGATCAGGTGTGGGAATTTTGTTCCCTAAATTTTAAACAAATAGGGCGTTATTTGGTGGTCTGAAAAGAAACAGTTAGCTCTTTACATGACCATCCTTTAAATGTGCTAGCTTTGGGAGTGATTGTGCCAAACTGTGTTCTTTATAGACTATTTATGCCAGAAAGTTTCCAAAATTTAATTTTAAATAGCGTTACTTTGGCAGCTCATCAGTGTCTGTGTAAACACTGGCACCCGTAACCTGGAAACTCCCACTTCATCGTAGGGTAGGGACATTTAACTTACTCACATCTTAAATACATAGAACCCACAGTTTTATTACCCTTTCAAAGACGCGAGCAGGTCCTCTCATCGACTCACCGTACCTTGTCGATTTGGTCCTGTCTGGTTTTGGACCCGGATGGTTTAGGTGGAACCACGCGCCAACTTTTGGCACACCACGGAGCCGATAAATATTTGTTTCCAAAGCCATAAATTATACTAATGTTAATGTTATATCGATAGAATCTACTTTATCTGATTAAATTTTCCGCATCATGTTTGTGTATTGTAATCTCTAATTTAAATGCCTGAAACAAACGTGTATACTATTGGCGTCACCGAGAAAGTCAGAAGGATAAGATTTATTGGAAAAGTGTAGTTTGTTTTTTGATTATGTTCTTTTCGTTTGAAATGCTATAGTCTTATAGTCCGTTAAAAATTCGCTGTAGTTTAATCGTACACAAATATGACAACATATAATAAACTGATTTCATTAAAAATGAAATCTGGTTATATCATTAAATACATCCAGATGGATTCAACAGTCTAAAACAATAATACATTTAAAATAATTAATATAATTATCCTGGATGTTTCACCCGTAATCTGTTCTTTGCGTAATTAAAACAGATTTTCTTTGTTCTTTGTACACTTAACTGAGTTTTCAGCAAATTAACTGTATAAAGAGCTCAAAAGATATATGTTTAAATAATTTACATTTTACTTTACTCAGATGTAATAAGTGATATTTATAGCTCGAAATTAACTTCATAATGTAGTAACTAAACACTGATTTTAGTAAAACAGAAGGTTTAGTGCCTTATCCCAAAAAAACAATTATGCAGCTACGGACTCGTGTTTCGGAGTTATTGCCCCTCATCAGCGTAGCGTAGCTAAATAATTGGATCTAGGATGGGATAGATCAGGAACAGGAAGTATAATAAGGCTGGAAAGTATAGTACACAGTACTAAATTGGTGCCTTCATGTTCCCATTTGCCTCGATGAGTATAGTCGACACACAGAGCTCTATGTGTACTGCCTGTTTCCACCTGGCATATACAAATGAAATAAGATAGATTTATTGGGGTTCAAAATAAAACAAAGAAGGTTTAGTGCCATATGGCACATGGCAACATGAAGGCACTAATTGAGTACTGTGTACTGTAGTTCCCACCCTTATTTTTATTCTTGTTCCTGATCTATCCCATCCTAGATCCAATTACTTAGCTACGATACGCTGATGTGGGGAAATAACTTCGAAACACGTGTCCGTAGCTGCATAATTGTTTTTTTTATTTGGAATATGGCACTAAACCTTCTTTGTTTTATTTTCAACACCAATAAATCTATCTTGTATTGATATTAGTGTTAATAGAGATAATAATCAAGGATGCTTGTCTTAAAAGTAGATTAGTCAACTGATTTTTTTAAATGCTTTATTGCTCAAGAAGCATTACTCTAGTTATATTAGGTTAGATTTCGCAAATTATTTGAAAACTTAGGCGTTGAAGGGACAATTTCCATAAATCCCGGGACCGGCTTCTCGATCAGCCTGTCTTTCCAACAGAAAAGGAGAGTAGCTGTCTGCGTGCGTAGCGAGTTCTAGACCGTATTCCCTATTCAGTTAGGTTTAGCTTGTCTACAAACGTCGCAATGCTCGATTAGCTGGCGCGAGATTAAAAATAAATAGTAGTAACTGTCGACAATATTATGTATGTGAAAAATGAGTACGTGTGGATTTGTGTTGCGAAGCCATGAATTTCAAGGGACATAAAATCATTAATATTATGCGCATTTTAAGTGCTATTTAGAGTACACCTCTATTAAGGAAACATGTGCTGTAAACCAATGCGCAAACAGTTAAGGAAATAGTAGTAAATGCTTTGTGTAATGTTGGTGTTAGAAGTGAAAACGTTTTACTGCTTGTATCAGAACTAGCGACATATACACTATGCACCAGAAAAAATCTGACAGGAGTGTAATGGATAAAAAATTTCGAATTTTGGAATGGCACTTAGGGAATCAGTCCTGCTGGGTGTAAAACTATAATACAGGGTGTACCGCTTAAATGTGATACAATCCTATAACTCCTTTATTTGTTGGCCGATTTCAAAATTTTTTTTATAATGTAGGGTAACAAAAACTATCTATGTGTGACACTGTTTTTTATTAGTGTAATACACGGCCAACTGGGATGCGTTTTTAACGTCAAAAACGGCTAAGTGCTATTAGCGATTTTATTTTCCAAAAATTGATTACATATTCTTTTTTCAGCATCCGTTAAAACGTCTTATCACCAAGTTTCATCAAGTTCGGATCATCTATGGCGAGCACTCCATCATGTTGCGCTGAAATATGATACGAGCCTGTAACTCCTTTATTTTTTTGGCCGATTTCAAAACATTTTTTTTAGAATGTAGGGCAACAAAAACTCTATTTACGTATGATACTACTTTTTTTACTAGTGCAATAATGTTATAGCTATGTTACATAAGGTGTGCGCCTGAATATGATGAAACTTGGTGATAAGACGTTTTAAGGGTTGCTGAATATGAATATGTAATACATTTTTGAAAAAAACCGCTAATAGCAATTAGCAGATCTTGACGTTAAAAATCGCATCCCAGTTGACCGTGTATTGCACTAATAAAAAAATATTTGTGATTTTAGAACACTTTCAACTTGCAAACATGATTTTTAAAAATTCAAAATAATATAGTAATTTATTGAAAAAGTTCCAATAAAGTAAATTTATATTTCTAAAATTTATTAAGAAGGTACAAATTGCATTCTGAACAACTTTTTTTAAAGGGATTTTTTCATGTCTTGAAAAATAAAGGTAGTTTATTAGTGGGGATTTGGGTTGTGTTAATTTTGAACTTATAATTTTGTAAAATAAAATAAATTTTTTTAATAACTAAGTTCAAGATTAAAGTTATTTTATTCACGCAGTCTTATTTTCAAATAAAAACAAGTCAATAAATAAAAGAATTAAATAAAGCTTTGGAAATAATGAACTACAGGATATTGTCAAATAAATAAAGGAACAAACGTTACGCATGTTATTTTTGTGTTGCCTTTTTTTCTGAGGACATAGGTAGACGGAGTTAAGACATGTAAAATATAATTACTCTGTAAACAAAAGACAACAACAGAGGTACACATATCCCATAAGTAAACAATAAATATAATATAGAGTATAAGTACATAGTAAACAAAAAATAAGACACCGACGGCATTAAAACTTAAAGCCCTAGAGCTTTACTCTTTTTATTGATAACTCTGAAGAAGTACTGATAAAAATTATACAGAGTTACTCATTAGTGGGTTAAAGTCCAATATCGGCCATATTAAAAGGATTTGGAACAGAAATTTTTCATGGAAGGGTGGTAGTCAAAATGTAGGAACATTTTAAAATATCTGGAAATTTACTGTGGGACTCGCTGAGAGGAGCGCCTCTTTTTTAATGGAACAACCTATATATTTTACATTTTTGAAATCAGCACAAAATTCTTTCCAATAGGTGAGCAAGTTACCCTCTGAAAGTAAGCGGATAATTTAATTTTTCATTAATAATATACATCAAATGAAAGACCACTATGTATTTTTTATTTATTTTCAACCTGGGGAAATTCTGGAATGAATATGATTTCTAATGAATGAATGAATGAATGATAATATCTCTGACTCAAGTTTAAATTTTATTTTTGGGTGAATTTTATTTAAATTAATTAACGTTGCTTCAGCATCTAAACTATTTCAATAAAATCAAGGATATCATCAATATGTCTTAAACTAGTGTGTAATTTTGTTATTGTCATTGTTTAAAATGTGTTTTTTCCAAATTATATAAAAATAAATCTACTAAAAATGAAACAATGGAGATATAGAAAATGATAAACATAATAATTTTTGGACCTTGTTATATTGAGAAATAATAATAAAATTAGAATTTCAAATTTATAGAAAACCAACTCAGATAGATCACATTATCCTAGAAAATTCAGATCCTCCTCATCAACACAAAATGGCGGTCTTTCAATGCTATTTAAACATGTTATGATCAATATACCAATGTTAGTGGATAATTACAATGAACGTAATGTAATCAAACAGATTACTATCAATAATGGTTACAATCTAAAAGTTGTTGTAGAAAATTGACTAAAAAAGATTAAATTTAAAAAATCAAGGCAATTTCATTTCAAATGTTCCCATTTCACAAAATAATTCTAATAATTCCAAATTCTCTTATTCTCTTCCTTTATAGATTATATTTCTAACTAAATTTCACAAATTTTTTTCTAAAAATGATATAAACAAAAATCTCATTTAACTTCTAAAGCTCTAAAAATTGATAATCTATGCCCGAACACTCAAATCAATTTATATAATTCATTCAACCCAATTTTTAAACAGTTACCTGCTTTTAATAATAATTGATTTAATAAGTTTTTATTATTTATAAATTTAAGGAATCTGCCTTAACCCGATCCTCTTTTTAGCTAACTTCTCCATATAGTTTAGTTTAATTTTAATTCATTAAGTTTACTAACTTTACCACGCTTATTGTTACTGGTCTTCTGTCAAATATCATGTTCACATTCTTATTTTCACATCTGACCTCGTGGAAAGTCCTCTGCCCAGATTGAGCAGAGTAATTGTCATTTTTATTTAAATGTCACAATTTTGTAATTGTTTAATTAGTATTGTACTGGTTTAATCAGTTTAACTGTATAACGAACTCCAGTAACAAAATATTAGATTTAGTGTTATATAATAAAGTTTCGTTATAAAAAATCTAATTACTGCGAGCTTAAAGAAGATGTATACCACGATATATACCGCCTACCACTAAATATCGAATTATATTTTGAATCAAAGCTCAGTGTCACGCAATTACAAAAAGGCTGGACTTTATGTCGCTCTAAACTGAACTAGGCAAGACAAACTGGAATAGCCTCTATAAAATTGATAATGGTAACGAGGCTGTGGATTACTTATACTCTGTTATCAATAATAACGTATCTAAATTTGTAACAATGACAATTCAGTGGCGGCTGGTGAAATTCAAATTTGCACAGAAAAAGTTGAAACTAAAATAAAATTTCAAAAATGTGTAACTTTATAGAAAACCAATATTTTTTTATGAAATTTGAAATCTGTCGTTATATTTTCCACCTGATTCTGGAAAAAATTTAAGTAGTCTTCGTTTCAATTCGAGAATCACCACATTTAACGATAAAATGTAACAACGTATGATGTCGTTTCGCAAGAAACTTGAGATGGACAAGAAGCCACACCATGAGAATCTTTCAAACAATTAAAAATGCAAACGAGCACGTTTTACAGCTGCATGACGATCCTTAGGTGTCAAGGACATAAACTGATTGTGAGAACAACGATGTACTAAATGGTCTCCTGACAAATGTTACACCCACCACGAGATCTCGAAACTAAATTTTTTGAACCACTGGAGGAATTAGTTTGTACAAGTAAAGAATTAGGTTTAAAATATGAACCTTTTGATTGTTGTGTGAAATGAGGTTTAGCAACCGAGTCTCCTACACGAGATGATTTGAAACCTGATGTAATATTGGTTGATACCCTCGAGGTATCAATAGTTTCTAGAGCAACACACTGTTAATAGGAAATCCTTCAAATATGAATAGGTAGGAATTTCCAAAACATCGCTACGTAGTTCAAAACGTCTACGAATAGCAGAAGATAATTTGTCCCCTAACAAATCGACAACAATAAAATCCTAAGCTACTATATCAAAACCCAAAGTATCTAAAATGGCTAAATTTTGAGAAAATGTATCCACAAGATAACGTAATTCTTTCGAGTTTTCGGAGGTCAAAGGACGATAATTTTTCAAAATATGCCAGTGACTACTAGCTAAATATTCCTGATGGTTTATGTGGCTTGAGTGGTGAAAGATTTTTAATATTGTTCATTTTAATGTAAGAAGTTTTAAAAAAATGTTGAGCTACTGATTTATTTAGAAAAATTTAATTACCAATATTTAGACTTAATCATTTTATCTGAAAACTGGAAACTAGAAGGGGTAAGTTATCTACATATTCCAAATTTCAAATTATATTATAATCAATCTGACTTTAATAAGAGTGAATGGGGTGGCCGTTTATATATGAAGTAGTCTAAATAGTAATGTAAATATTTTTAATTTAAGTCAAACTAAGTTACTCAGAATTTCATGTAAAATTGATAATAAAAGCTATGGCATAACTGCATCTTATAGACTTCGCTCTATTGATATAACTCAATATATAAATGATATTGAAAATTATTATTAACCTGCTTAAAGATGATGTGGAAGTCTATGTTGGAGATATAAATATTAATTTGTTGAATAAAGAAAACATTAATGTAAGTTCTTATTTATATTGGGACAATTTGGATTTACTTTTTATATAAACGCGCCTACAAGGCAAACTAAAAACAGCAGTAGTACATTAGATCATATTTTTATTAGTATAAGAAATGATTTTCAAAAACAACTAAAAATAAATTATATGCTTTTTCATAAATTTTTGACAGATCATTTTACTACAGCTTTGTCAATTATACCAAAAAATGTGTTAAATAATTCTCAACAAATTAAATCAAAAATTATTAAATTAGTAATTTTTAATAAAATAAAAGAATGGCTGTTTTATGAAACTTGGACAGATGTTCTTGACACAGATGGCCCTGAAATTGCATATGAATATTTTATAAATAATTTACAAAATAATATTAAAAATAAAAAATTAATATTATAAAAATGAAATAATGAACGCAAATAACAATTATAGAAAAATATGGCAAATTATTAATGACGCGACAAATAATGAACCAAACAAAAATGTTGAGCAATACAATATTACAGACAAAAATGGTAAGCAATCAAATCTATTAATGAATTTTTATTCATGTTGCAAATGACATTAAACGATAATATAGCTTTACCTCAATTACAACAACCGATTAAAGATAGTTTATTTTTGGTCCCAGTAAACAAAAAAATGAATTTATTCTATACATTAATAATTTAAAAAAATAACGCGGCTTGTGGACCAGATGGAATATCGATTGTGTTCATAAAAAAATTTCATACATCTCTTATAAAGCCCTTACTACACATAGTTAACTACATATTTTCAAAAGGTAAAATACCAAGACATTTTAAGGAATCGATCGTAACACCTGTATTTAAATCAGGTGATAAGCAATTACCAACAAATTATCGACCTATTTCGGTCATAAATAAATTCGCAAAACTGTTTGAATACTGTCTAAAAAATAGATTAACAGATCACCTTACACGATACAAAATTTTATCTGACAATCAGTTCGGGTTTAGAAAAAATATTTCTACAAAAAAATGCAATTATTCAGTTAACAAAAAACTATTGTGAATGGAATAAATGCCAATAAAATATGTTTAGCTCTATTTTTAGATTTACGCAAAGCATTTGATACCATAGATCCCCAAATATTAATATCTAAACTAGAAGTGATTGGTGTAAGAGGTATAACTTTGGAAGTATTCAGAAGTTATTTATTAGACAGGCAACAGTGTGTCAAAATCAATGAAGTTAAAAGTGACACCTCCACTGTCACCAGGGGACAGTGGCGGGGCCAATATTATTTTTAATTTATATAAACAATCTACTAAAATTACCAATAAATGCAGAAATAATATCATAAGCTGATGACACTGCTGTTCTGTTTATGGGTGATTCCTGGACCGATGTATATTTCAACGCAGCAAGTTCCATAAAAAATATGAAAATTGGTTAAATATTAATCGCATAAATCTTAATATAGATAAAACTAAGTTTCTAACTTTTCCCATCACAGGGGATAGTCAACCTATTCAAGACACCCTTATTACTCATAAAATTTCCTGTGATGAACAACATTGTGATTGCCCATTTATAAAAAAGCAAACAATATTAAGTACCTTGGAGTCGTGGTTGACTATCACTTAAATTGAAAAGACCATGTAGACTATTTAAATAAAAGGCTTAGGAGATTATTTCACAAATTTTACTCGCTGCGCGATATACTAAATAAAAAAACCTATTAATTATATATAACGCTTTGGTAGAATCAATTATAAATTATTGTATAGTAATATGGGGTGGCATGTATGATAACTCTTTAAAGAATCTAAATAACTCAAAAACAATTATAAAAATAATTTTAAAAAGAGTCAGTCGTTATTCCTCAAATTTGTTATTTTCAGAATTAAAATTATTTACTGTTAGACAATTATTTTTCTATTAATGTATAAAAATCCCTCATTCCATATAGAAATATGTCACAACCATGATACCAGAATAAAAAAGGCAAATCAGTTATGTTACCTTTCTATACTAAATCATATACACAACGGTTTGTTTTTTATTATGGCCCAAAGTTATTTAACCTCTTACCTTTGGAAGTAAAAAAAATAAAACACCACAATGAGATTAATTTTAAAAAAATTAAAAAAAAAAGTTAATAACATTTGTAGACGAAAATTATAAAAAGTTTAATAGCATTTATTAAAGAATAATAATAATAATTTGCATACATAATTTTACACTACTAATGAGATTAACCAACTTACTATTCCTCTGATATTTACTAATTAACGATTAATTCTACAATATATTTTTAAATCTACTCCTACTCAAAATAAACAAAACTTTTCTCAGCTCAAAGTCTCATTAATACTGAATTTTTCACTATCTTTTTCCACATGTTTTATATGTTTTATGTTTTAATATCCCATCCTTCTCAAATACTTTTTTATATTCACATATAATATGTTGTTTATTTCTTTATATTAATTGGTTAAAATTAACGAAGCTGCACACAGGCAGTTATTGTTTAGGCAGCTCAAGAACTAATATTTTATATAAATTTAATTAGAATATAATATAATGAAATATTAAAATATATGTATTGTATTATATCAATTTGAAATAATAAATTGAAATTGAAATTGAAATTGAATTAGCCTACGAAAACTTAAGAAAAAAATTTCAGTATTATCTGTAATAATCCCCATTTGAAGTATAAATTTCTAAAAGATGAAAACATTTCAATATTATTTATTATGTTTGTAAAAAGTACCTTTAAATATGTAAATATAACCACTTTATATCTTTTTTAGGTTTCCTCCTGGCCTTTGTTCTTGGATATTAGGTGAGCAACAAATTAATTAAAATATATCAAAACAATCAGTCGATTTTTAAAATAAATTTGTGTTGAAACACATTTTTTTAAAACCAAACATACCTTTTTAGAATGTATAAACAGTCAGTTAGACACCGTCTTTGTTGTAAGTATTAATTTAATAAATTTCAAGAAGGAAACATGTTTTAATAATAATATAAGTCAATTATGCTAACTATTCATAAGTAAATTATACAATAATTTGAGAATTTTTCAAACCTGTCTTCTTACTGTTTTCCATTACCGTACGTGCTGCAATCGATGTATCTTTTTTTATTTGGTAACTACTTACTGATGAGTCAATTTATAAAAGAAAATGCGAAATGCATTTGTAATCATGGAAAATAAAGGCTCTTTTGAACTTCCTTCGTACTCCTTGTTTATGGTTATACAGTTTAGCGGTTCATTATTATTCCAAACATTTTCTAAGAGTGAGGTCTTAGCAAAATTTTATTATTCTTGGTCTCTCTAATCTGATGCTTAGAGTTGCAACGCTTTATTAGAAACGTTTAATAATTTCAAAGATTTTCATAAATATACCAGATCTACCATACCCAATGTTGTCTTGTTATCCTTTAAACAATAAATATATCTTAACCTGGCACAAAAATGTTTTCAAAATCAGGAGGCACTGAATTCTGACTTCAGTGTTTCTCAAAACACGTTTCTTTGCTTTTGTAACATGAGAAAAAATGACGTTCCGTTATTAACATGAAAAGGGACTACCATTACATATTTTTCACTTTCTTAATTGGTGCTATTGAATTTATTTTTACGATATCTGCTAATACTTTTTCGTATTTCTAAATAAAATGGTTCAGTAAACATAAAAATATTATCACCAGCAACTTCCTAATGTAACTGCAATTATTAACTTTCAAACTTAATCAAATTCTTAACTTACTCGTGTGTAAAATTGCTAATTTATATATTTTAATATTTTCTGCTAATTTTAGGCACTAATTTCTTTCGGATACGCTATATATTTTACTTTATTTAAGTTAAATACACATTATAGAATACATACGTACCTTTATCTCAATACCTGACAAGTGATCCCTTTTCATATGTAAGTATATATGTATATTTAGAAACATTGTATTTTTATAATTAGGATTTAAGAACAACTTATTTTCAGTGACTAAAGACGTTTTCAGAACAGAAACAAAAAACACGTACTTTTTACTTTCTTATATCTAATACAAGGAAGTATAGTAAACGCGATTTTTTTCGACCTCGAGATTCTGATTGATATATACGTTTTGAACCCTTCTGAATCTATTCTGACTATTTTCCGAATCTGGTCTGTCAGTGCGTATGTGTGGATGTATATGTGGTTGTGTATGTCGATGTGTGTGTGTGTGTGAGTGTGTGTATGTGTGTATCCGCGATAACTCAAAAAATACTAATGGGAGCCTTTCCAAATTTGGCAGTGAAGATTGTCAACAACATTTTAGGTGACACATTAAATTTGGTGAATGTTGTATCACCATAATGAATGAAAGAAGAAAAAAGGTACAATTTCGGGAAAAAAATCAAAAAAATTTTTATTACATTTCTGAACGAATCTCGACGAATTATAATAAAGTAACATAACTTTATAAAAAAATCACAATTTTTGAGATAAACCTTTCAAATTTAGTACACTTGTTCAAGAGGCCAAAGACAATGAAAAATTCGGTGATGAGCAAAATTGGCCAGCTGAAAGCTGTCCACGGGAACCAAATTTTTTTGTATTTGACTACAAAAAAATACATTCTTGATGAAAGATTATAAATCATGTCTACCATATCAAGCGAATAAAATATATTTTCCAAGTACTTAAATAAAGCTGATGTAAACTGTAATATTTTACACATAAAATAGGATTAGGATAAATTTAACAGTTTGATGTTTGAAAGGTCTAATTTAGTTACAAAAATGTCAATGTTAGCAACAAAAATAATATTAAAATATATGACAAAAATTATTTTTGACAGTATCGAATGACGCTGATAATTAATTATTTAAAAATTTTAATTAAACGTTTCTAGGTACGCTATTAAAATTTAATTGAGGTAAGTGAATGATTAAATAGAATGATTTTTTTAGATTAGGATGATATATACTGGTATAAGAAAGTTATGTGCTGGCCACATCAGATATTTAGTTTCATTATAGTTATAATTTTTAGTTTAACCGTACTTCGAACTAGAAAATTTGCGAGGCCAAGGACCCAAGAGAGAAACCAAAATTATAAGTGCGTTAAATTCTAATATATTGGGGTTGCCTTTATAGTCTCACATAACTATTGATATGTTAATATATAACCATTACGGGAACAATAGTATACGGATTCAACCCTCATTCATCATTTTCAGAAAGCAGTGCTTCCGAGATATAAATATTAAAGTGAACTAGTTCCATAAATATGGTAATTATATGGTTTCTCTTATTTAAATACTTTAAACTTGGGAATCCCATAAGGTTCAATATTGGGACCATTATTGTTCATGTTATACATATATAAATTATTTACCAGTTTATATAAGAAATGGTTTTACTATTATGTATGCAGATGATACAACAGTAACTGTCTTTGCTATGACGTTATATGAACTTCAATGTAAAATACACTCCGTAATTGATGATATGAAAGCATAATGTGATCGTTATAAACCTATGCTAAATGATACTAAGACTGTGTTTGTAAACTTTATAGAAGAAGGCCAATAATATTAGACAATTTTCTGTTCACTGATATCACAAAGTTTCTGGAGACTTATATCAACAATAAGTTAACTTGGGAGTCTCAGATTGATCATGTATTTAAGCAGTTAAGTAAAAGCTATTATGCAGTATTACAAATGAAAGACGCCCTTAATGAATCTGGTTTATTAAATATATATTATCCATTCTCACATATCTCTTTTAACATACTAGCTTGAAGTAAGTATTTTAAAAGAGTATTCATTATCAAAAAAACGAATACTACGTTTATTATTTAATATGAATTATAGAGAGTTGTCAAAATATCTTTATCGAAAAACAAATTCTCACCACTCACTCCTTGTGTTTATATATACTGATGGAAATACTTATTTTATTTACTTTGTACTGTATACCCAACCAAATTATGTAGTAGAAGAAGAATGTGTTTTAGAACTCGAACAGAGACTTGGCACGGCACTTTCTTTATTGTCAGAATACGAAGAATTACAAATTCAAATAGATTAGTGTCAGAGTCTGAATTAGATGCACAATTTCAAGAATGAGCTGAATTTCAAACAAATTATTATACGTGGTCGTCGAAAGGTCGGAAGTTATTAAAAACTTTTCAGGCACAATTTCAGACAAATGATGAGACAAATTTGGTAAAGTCGCAGTCACATGAATCAGTCGGTCGTGTAGATAATGATGCAGATTTTGTAGTGGATTAAAATTACTTAATATTAATATTCCAGATTTTCATGGAACTTATGACACGTGGTTAGAGTATCGATAGTTTTGAATCATTGATTCATAATCACTCAAGTTTGTCGCCAATTCACAAATTTCATTATTTGCAATCGTCCTTAAAAGGAGATGCGTTACAAGTAATTAAGTCATTAAATTTTTCAAAAAATAAGTACCAAAAGGCGTGGGATTTACTTTATAATCGCTATAACAACACTCGGCTATTAATAAATAGCCATATTAAGGCGTTATTTCATTTAGAAAAATTGTCCCATGAGTTATCTACAAAATTACGTACATTAGCAAATAATATTAAAAAGCATTTAAGTGCATTAAATGCGTTAGGGGCCACACAGACAAGTGGGACACCTTAATTATTTAAATGGCTGGACTTAAATTAGATAATTCGACAAATCCAAAGTGGGAAGAACATCAAGTAGTGAACACCCCACTTTGTAAGATTTTCAAAATTTCTTAAATACTGGAGCTGATTTTCTAGAGAGATTAGAACTAAAACAACATAATCGCCAGCCGAAAGGGCAGACCCAATCATCGCGGTGCTTAGTAGGTTCGAATGAAAATGAAACCAGTAGTATAAACAGTCGTGTATTTTGGAAAGGACACAGTACAGTTTACAATTGTGACGAATTTCAGAAATTATCGACAGAGAATAGGTATATTCGGACAAAGAAATAAAGCTTTGTTTAAATTGTCTCAAAGGTATATATTTTATTTCAAAATGTAGATAGAAGTCATTGTGCAAAAAATGTAGTGGTAAGCACAACACTCTTTTTCATCATGAGGCTACAAAATTAGATGAAAATTGGAAAGGGTTAGAATATTCTCAAGTTGTATTATCTTCAGTTTCGCCTTCCAGTTTCTTAACACTTTCGTCAATAGTAAGTCTCCAGGTCTTTGATAAATTTGGTAAGCCACATATAAAAAAAACAGTTCTAGATTGAGGCTCACAGTCGTCGTATATAACTTCGGAGTTGGCAAATTTGTTGCAATTGCAAAAAATTCTTTTTGATTTAGAAGTGTTAGGGCGAAAATTGGCTACTACAAAAATAGATTCTCAGTATCAAGTCAAGGTGCAGTCGCATCATAATGGTTTTAGTACTTTGATATCGCGTTACGTTATTCTGGAAATAACTGGAAAACTTCAGGAGTTTTCATTTAAAGCATTGGAGCTTGCAATTCCCAAGCACATAAGACTTGCTGATCCCTGGTTTAGTAAAGCCTCGAGAAACGATATGTTAATAGGAGCTGACTGTTTCTGAAATCTGATATGTGCAGCTCAGACTAATCTTGGATCGAACAAACCTGTGCGTCAAAAAACAAAGTTTGGATTGGTGGTTTCAGCACCAATAAATGTATTTTGTGGGAGGAGGGTTACTCATTGCAATTTATCGATAGAAGGTGATCTTTAAAGGCAAGTTTCTTAGTTTTGGGAGGTTAAAAATGATTATTCGGTGGATCGGAAATTTTCTAGAGATGAACAAATGTGTGAGGACCATTATGTAAAAACGGTCGTATCAAGAATGTGGTCGATTTGTGGTTTCAGTTCCTTTTAAAAATAGTTTGAGTCTCCTTGGAGAATCTAAGGATTGGGCATTACGACAATTTCAATATTTGGAACAAGAATTTGCTAAAAATCCTAGTTTGTAGGATTTGTGGTATACACTGTGCATAGTAGAGTACCAAGAAATGGGTGATACGTCAAAAAGTGGAAAACGAAAATGATGCAGAGTTTGTATACTACATTCCTCACCTTGGATTAGTATGGACACCTAGCTCTGATTATCTGTTGTATGAAATCAATATATCAAATTCAAAATTCAAGTGTCAAAGTGATGCACATTATCAGAATTTTCGAGGATTTTTAACCTCTGGGTCTCTTAAGCCCGAGTGTCGTAATAATAAAAATCATATTACAAGAATTGTGGCGGCTCAAAATGTCATGGGATGAAGCTATCTCATTGAATTTACTCACGAAGTGGATTGCCTTTAGAAGCGAATTATGTAGATTGAATGAATTGCGAATAAGTCGTCAAGTCATTTGTAAAAACTCTGATTGAACTGCATGGTTTTTCGGACTCTAGCGAATAATCATATGGTGGATGTATTTATATATAAGATCAATTGATGAGTTTGGCAATGTTTATGTGTGTTTATTGTGCGCAAAGTCGAGGGTTAGCTAGGTTAAACCAATAACAATTCCCAGGTTAGAGTTATGTGGAGCGTTAGTTCTGTCGCGATTATTTCAGTCGATTATTGAGTCATTAGATATAAAATTCGATGAGTGTAACTTTTGGTCTGACTCAATAATCGTTCTTGGGTGGCCAATACGCATCCTCATAGTTTGCGTCACATATCAACTCACCAAAATTCTGCTGATTTATTATCAAGAGGAGTTAGTCCCTCCAAATTAAATAATACTTTGTTATGGTGCAGGGCCGTAGTTCGCTCAGTAGCAAAGACGGTTTTGTCAATTCAGTCGATGATGAGGTTGAGATTGAGATAACCTCCTGGAAGTAAAAGAAATAAAACAATGTTTGGTAATGCCTAAAGAGGTTACATCCTTCCCGTTTCAAAGTTTTTCATGTTGGAATAAGTTGTGCAGAGTGGTTGCATACTGTCTGAGATTTCTGTTTAACTGTAAAAATACTGTTGATAACCGTTTGTCGGGTCCTTTAAGTTTTAATGATATAAAATTAGCTAGCCATTGTTTTGTAATGTTTAGCCAAGGTGAATCATTCGCTGAAGAAATCGGATCTTTGAGATTAAAATGTGTTATTAGTCAAAAAAAGCAAGTTGATAAACTGATCACTAAAGTTAACAGCAGTAGTAGCTTTTACCTTGAAAACGTATTTATGAATGGGCAAATCCGTATATTATTCAATGTAACTGCAGTCAGTTTGTATTGTAAAATCAGTGTTTACTTCACTGTTTACTAGTGAGTCGCAAGCCCAATATATTAAAATTGTGATAGGGTATTAAACGGCGGCCATTCACTAGTTCTGATTGACAGACAGATCGTAAACAGACCAGCTTACGAGTTGCTGCGATCTAACTTGTTCTGCCAGAGGCGTCGTATATAAGAAGCAGGTGAATAAATAAGAGAAAGGCGAATCACTTACAATATAAATATATGTATCATATCAAAGTCAGCATTAATTAAAATAATTATTACCTCATGAAAATATATAAAATAATTGCTATAAATTGAAAAAAAAATTAACCTAAATAAAACGCTACAAAAAAACTGTTAGTTTTTAAAATAGTTAGGAATATAAAAAAAATTACAAAACTAATTATTACACAAAACAGAACAGTAACTGAATATTAAAAAATACCTATATCTCAACAAAGAATGAAAAATTGAAAACATAAAAATGAATAGTGAAGCTCGTAAAAAAATATAACTTCAGAACAAAGAAATATACATATACAGTGTGTCCCTCAATTGAGTTCGCAATGGGTGATATGAACCTCAAATTTTTGATTTTTTTTTTGCAATTTGAGAGTTCATCCCTGGTTATCTGAAAAGAAATTTTTGGTGTACTTCTGTTTTATTTTTAATCACGTAGGCCATGGTAGTTAAGCAAAAACTACTTTCTTGTTATGTAAAGTATATTTTCTGTAAAGACAACAAAATGTGAGTAAGGAAAGATATTCAGATTAATAAGTTATACTTATATGCAACATTTTAAGATGCCTACTTTGATGATTTTGACCTTTTTCTACTGTAACCGCATTTTACGTTAAAGTAATTTACCTAAATAACTAAATAAGTTTTCTTTTTCGAAATCGACATACTTAGTTATGTAAAATGACGGCTATTATACAGAAATAACACATAACAAAATATTATTATATTACTAACTCCAAATTGTGTAAAAACTCTTATAAATAAAACAATATCAATATCTTGATGTCTTTAAAAATGAAATTAAAATAAATAATTTTTGAAGTATAAATTTTAAGGAGTAAGGAGGCGTTAGCAAGCCTTCGTCGCAAGGATAACCAACAGAAAATTTGAAATCGCTATTAAAATTTGTCGATTGATGAGAACGAAAAATGAGAACACGACATGGTTCATCTTAAATACCATATGGGTTTAATATATAAAATTACAGGCAATACTGATGCCTATTTTCTTTATTAATAAGAAATACGAACATTTTATTTGGTGTCATTTTATGAAACGCAATAATCGTATTTCCTGTTAACGAAAAAAAAACGCATCAGTATTGATTGCCTATATGATTATATAAAATCTGTATGGTATTTAGGATGAATCATATGTCTTCGTTTTTCGATATTACTGACAGAAAAATTTAAACAGTGATTTATAGATTCAAGTTGGATATCTCTTGAAAATGCAGCTTTAAAATACAACTGAGCTGAAGTTTGTATGTGGCACTGCTCTTAATAAATAATCCCTGCATGAGCTACATAATCAAATAAACAAAACATTTTAAATTTTCAACTAAAAAAAATCAGCAATTGGGAAAACGTAACCATTTTAATTCAGTAATTAATCTGCTTCTTCCACTCAAATATTCGACAAAAGCAGAAATCGGCTTGTTTTGACCGTCATAATGAAAATGACATCGCCATATTAATATTTGACACTGGACAATTTTGGCATTCTGTCGTCACAGATACTCATATATTCAAGCACACATCACTAGACATACTAATGGTTTTTTTAATGTAATTGATTATTTTTGAATACCTATAATATACGCGATAGACGCCGCCCATGGCCTGGAATTCTTTCAAGGTTAAAGCTACTACTGCCGGTATCACTACTTATCACCATTCGTCCATACACGTTAAGGGTAAAAAGGTAGGCTAGATTATTCAAATTATTCATTTGACAAAGTTCATCCACTAATTTTATCGGCGGATCATCATTTACAAAACTATTGAGATTAATATTGATGGTCGAAGAGGACTATGTCAGTTGTTGGCTTGGATTAGCCTGACCGTTGGGTACGAGTAGTTCCAGTAAATCCGGCATTTCTCGTTCTCGACAACAGACTCAATATCTCCGGAGACGTAAGGCAGCACTGGTGTCTAGTCTACTACGTACGAGTGCCTAAGATGGTAGTATAGCACTCGTAACGCCGCATTATGTCGGTGGATGTAGGCCGAAATCGCGTATATGGGGCATGCAGATAGTATATGCATGAGTGATTCCGGCACCTGACGGCAGTTCCTGCAATTGCTGCCAGGAACCTCTACACGCTACACGCGGCTACGGTAGACCAAGGTGTTGATAACACCATCTTGGCAGGCCATAATAAATCTCTCGGTCTTCGACTTAAGCCCGGTTGACCTTAGAAAGGCGAAGGTCAGTCTGGTCGATAAACCCAGTGTTTCTATGTTATTATAGAAGACACCATGCTGGGGTTTATCGACGTGCTGTCGAAACAGATTTTCCTGTTCAGCAGCTCTGATTCGAGCTTTCAGACGATTTGGCTGAAGTTCAGTGACTGACTCTACATTCGCAACTCGCCGGCCTCCTCGCCTGATGTCAAATGCGTGACCGAGTTAATCTGCGGCTCCTTTTGCTGCCTTGAACATTCCTGCTCCCACTCTCTTAAATGCCACCCGCTGTGCACCTGATGTTATGGTGAAGCGAGTCTTCCAGAGTGGCAACAACTGCTCTATGCATCTCACTAGTGGTGCTGGTACCGTAAGACATTCAAGCAAGTGCAACAATAGCTCGTGCGATGTTGTTTCAAATGCCTTGCGGTAGTCAATCCAGGCCATCGATAGATTCCGCTTGTATTGCACAGAATCCTGTGTAATACAGCGCTCTATCAGCAGGATGTCCTTGCAACCTGCCATGGCCTTCTTGGCACCACGCTGTTCGTGTATCAGCTGGAAGATCGGATCAATAGACCAGTGTCCTAGCATACAAGATATGTGTAAATGTCTTGTAACAGGAGTTGAGGCAAGTGATCGGCCTATAAGTCCTCTGATCGGAAAGATCCCCCTTTTGGGGATAAGCACAGTACGTTCGTCGAAGAACCAGTCCAGAATCTGCAACCTCTCGTTCAACTATGAATTGAAAACTCGCGCCAGACGGCGGTGAGTGGAAGGAAATTTCTTCCACCACAAGTTGTTAATGCTGTCTGGGCCCGGGGAGCGAAGTTCTTGGTACCAACAAGTGCTTGTTGGAATTCCTCTGTACTCTTTGCCGGGCACACTTCTTCTGACTCTCCAAGATGTCTGTGGCACAGAGCCTCGAAGTGTGCAATTGCTGGAGTGTCGCTATTGAATGGACGCGTCGTTTCGTATATTCCCTTGCAGAAGATTTCGACATCTTCTACAGTCGGCGAATTATCTACAACACGCTGTGGCTCTTGAAAGAGACGGGAAGGATTCGTACGGAACAAATTGTTTTATTCCATAGTCCTCACCCGCCTCTTCAATGTTTTCTTTATCTCCATGAGCGCTCGGATCCTATCTCGACAGTTCTGCTTGATGGTAAGCATCACTGTCAGATTTAGAGTATGGTGTTGATGTCTTAATCCGGCTGCTATGCGCCGGTTTCTGGAAGTAAAAACTCTATCACTCGTCTTGTATTCCACCACACTCTGGATCCGAGAAGCGTGTTGTTTGGCCGACTGTATCTTGCCCTCGATTTTTTGTACACGCCGCTTGGCTTTCTCGACCCCGTGATTGGTTGACCTCTCACAGGGGACGAGTTGCTTCTCGGCGTTGTACACGGCACAGTTGATTTGCCAGATGTCTGCATCTTCTGGAAATTCCTCATCGATGACTGCGTCCTTTCTAGCCAGGTCTTGTGGCTTTAGGTTAGCTCTGGTGTTAAAGCTAACCCTCGTCCTTAAGTCTACATCGGTAAACTCTAAACGATGTTCCCCATGGTAATTGCCGCGGTGGGTCTGCAGCTGACGGGGTGCCCTTACGTAACCTGTCCTGCGCAAGGAGGATACTTGATCTCTAAGGTGTTGTTGAGAGAAGGCGCGATGCTCTTGATGCATTTCGCACCAAAGTGCATGTAATCGCGCCATGTATCCCTTTCGCTCATGTTTGCTACTTTTGCGGCAGGTCAGCAAGTCATCTCGAAGTTCCCTCGTCCACTTAAAGCGTCCGTGTGCATTGCCATTTTCGTCGTTGTTGAGACCATCCTGTGAGGCCCCTCCCGCCTGTCTCTGACAGAAATATGAATTTTATCTAAATATTCACCATTTTCAGTTTAGTTATTTACACCAGCTCTGTTAGAAAAGGAAGGAAAAATGATAATTGTGTTCATAATTACCATTTTTTCCCATTTTTTAATCGATTTTGTGTATACAAGTCAATTACGATTTATGTTGTGTGTATATTGAATTTTGCTAAGATTGCGTTTAATTCTAAATTATTTACTAATATATCAATGTCAGTCTTCATATAAGACAGGAACATTATTATATTAACAAAGGTAGTTTTTTTTTAATATTCTGGATCTCCTTATAAGACGTAGAAATAACTATATATTTGGAGTGATGATAATTATGTATCATCTCAAAACCTAAAACATATTTCAAATTAGATTTATTTATTTCCTTGGACATGCAAAATACTAATATAAGAACTATCAAATTAAAGCTAGACCAAAAATTACGAGACAAAACAATAACATAAGTAGATACATAATTTTTAAATGAAAAACTTATGATCAATTCGCACAGACAATTTCAGATTTAAGAACTAATTTGTATCACGCACCAGTAGTTAAACTAAAGTAAGTACTCCTGTAAAGAATAAAAGCAATTTAGTACCGAAAACTTATTCATAAATCTTTTAAAAATTTTAAGTTGACTCTTATTTTTATTTAGCTTGGCACATATAATTTTGTTAAATAATAAGACCTTTATTTGAGTCCCTTGGACAAGTCTAAACGGAGGTACATATATCATTGGAGATTCTGATGTGTTATTGATTGTGAATGTGATTTATCCACATTTTACAAATGTTTCCATATTTTCCCTAATGTAATAGAACACTGTAGGACATACAAGGAGAGATAATTTAATGTTGCTTAAAGTATAGATGACATGAAGTTGTACTTGCCAGACACAGCTGACGTCTTCATATTTTCTTCTATGTATTTTTTACACCAGAGCTGTTTCCCAGCAGATTAGTCCATGGGATAGTATATGAGTACACCCGTAGTAAAAGGTTTTAATTGTTTTAAAATTTGTAGTAGAGTGTCTTATTTTGGAGCTTCGTGTAATTTTTGATGGCAAAACTCTTTTCTAGTTCTTTGATAATCACGTAAAATATTTTTATCAACATGCACTTTAGAAAATGTACACTCTTCGGTACTTAATTAAAACATAAACTGTTTTACCAAGTTAGTTTGTGATATAGTTTAATATCAAAATAGGCGAATGACGTCATGTTAGTTTTAGAGGAATTGGGTAATAGTTCATTTTACTTGTACCATGAAGATAAATGTATAGGTAACACTAGAGATTCCCCAGAGCTTTTTTATATTTTAGCTGTCATTAACGTGGTCGTATTATTTGAAAACAGGGATCACAACTGCATTTTTGATGTAATCAGGTAGACCATTAATAAAAATAATAAACAGTATCAACCCAAGAACACTCTTGTGGGACACCTGATGTTAACTCAAGCTGTCTGATAATACTCAAACAAAATAGTATAGTATACGATAACTATTTGTGTCCGTCCAGACAGATATGTTGCAATCCAGTTTAGGGCGGGACCTCGACTGTATCTTAGGCTTTATTGAAAACTTTACAAAAACTGATAGCAAAGCCTAATGGGTCTGTAATTTTCTGCACTGTTTAGATAATTTTGTTAGATGGGAATAATACCCGCCTTTTTTCAGTTGTTCAGGAAAATTTTAAAGTATTTATCTGTGAGGTATATTCAGCATCACTGGATTTTTTATTTGTCACGAGAATTAAAATAGTTTATACTTCATCTTAATCTACAGGTGTTAAATACATTTAATTGGTATTATGTTCAGATACCGACTAGGTGGCTTTAATGATTAACATGCTCTGCCCTACCAATGCAAGTTGAACACATATAGGTACAGTGTGTCTGTAAAGTTTGGAATAAATTCATTATTTCTTAAACAAAAAATATTTAGAAAAAATCCTTGGACACGTCGATTTTTAATTTCAATTGCACACCTTATCCTTTATTTTTTGGTAATGACGTCATCGATGTATTTTTTAAATAGAACACCCTGTATATTTCTCCATTTCTGGATTCTGCCTCAACAGCTGATTCCAAATATGTAAACACTTAGGGTCTAAAATTGATAAGTTGGAAGAAAAGGATGACCTTTTCTTCCAACTTATAATCAAAAAAAAATAAAAATAAAAGTAAAATAAATATGTTTTTTTTATTAATTTTTGTAGTAGGCTAGTTTTTGCTTGTTTTTTTTATTTTATCATTATCGTTTAATAATTCTTTACCCCAGTAGTGGTTTCTCAATAATTGTTGTAGATTTATTTTAATTTATAACATGAATGAATCTGTAAAGTAGAGAATTGAAATTGTTACGATGATTGGGTATGGTGATAGGATGCGAACTCAATAAGAAGTATGTAATCTATTTAATACTAAATATTCAGAACGACCCATATTTCAATCGACAGTTTGTAAAATTGAAAAAAAATTAGAAAGACTGGTACGGTGGAAGATTTACCCAAAACAGGTCGTCCAGGTGTTGACGAGGATACAAAATTAAATATTTTATTGGCTAAAGCGTTCGCCAAGTTAGTCGTGATTATGATGTTACTAGAACGTCAGTATATACAGTATTAAAATTAAAAAAATGGCATCTCTTTGAGATTCTTGAGATTCAGCTTGTGCAAGAACTAAGTGATGATCCAGATTGGAGGATATAATTTTGTGAAACAATGATGAATATGTACAATGGCGATCCTCTTCTGATAAAAAATATTATTTTCTCCGATGAACGCACTTTCAGATTAAATGGTGAAGTGAATCTTCAGAATTTTAGATACTGAGCAAGAGAAAATCTTCGATGAATGCGGGAGCAGCACACACAGTGTCCACAAAAGGTAAATGTGTGGGCGGGAATTGTAAGAAATAGAATCATTGGACCCTATTTTTTCGATGGAACTGTAAACATACCGGCATATCTCCGATTTTTAATGGGCTATCTCATCCCAACTTTATTAAATATATTCCCCAGTAGAATTAATCATTGAAATGTTGACGAAAGTCTGTGGTATCAACAGGATGGTTCACCTCTCCATTATACAGCAGACGTTCGAAGGTGTCTTGACCAAAAAGTGGATTGGTAGCCGTGCACCCATCGAATGGCCACCAAGGTCACCGGACCTCAATCCATTAGATTATTTTCTGTGGGAACATCTAAAAAACTTAGTTTATAAAACAAAACCGGAAAACATTGTTGAATTAAAAAAGAGAATTAGAACAGAAATTAACAACATTTCTCAGGAAACTATAAACAGGTTCAGCAACACTTTATTCATCGTCTAGAGTACTGTCAACTACAACAAGGGCTATAGTTCGAACATTTACTATAAATTGTTTTATTACTAACCGTTAGTTCTAGTGACTATTATTTGTTCAATCAAAACATGAAAAATTAGTAAATTCTTATATTCAAAATAACCTTATCAATTTTAAACCCTAAGTGTGATACATTTTTGAAATTAGCTGTTAATTCAAAATCCAAAAATGGAGAAATGTACAGGATGCTCTATTTAAAAAAATATCGATAACGTCATAACGGAAACAGTGATGATGTCATAATCAAAAAATAAAGGATAAGGTGCGCAATTGAAATTAAAAATCGATGTGTCCTAGAATTTTTCATAAATAATTTTAGTTTACGAAATAATGAATTTATTCCATACTTTAGTGACACTGTATATAGTTTGTATAGAGTACTGAAGAGGGAAATTATTTTTATTTGTTGGTTTGCCAGAAAAAGTCATTCTTTATAAAATCTCCTGCTTCTTCTTAAATCAATAAAAATGATATTATTTTCTTGATGTTTTGTACAGGGTGTTTAAATTTTTAAAAATTTAAAATTCGACCGAGAGTAAACTACCGTCATTTTCGACGGTATCGAAAAATAAAATATTGTTTAGTATTGCAAAAAACTAAATATGAAATGTTAGTTTATTTTCTAAAAATAAAGAAAAATAGCTGACAAATCAACTAACAATGTTCACACAAACAAATAACGAAGTATTTAGTAGTAGTAGTAGTAGTAGCTACTTATTTTACTAGGAAAGTAGGCCACAATGGGCCCTTTTTACCTAGGGACCTACAGTTTAGCGTGGACTCCGAACCACGGTCCTCGACTGTCAACTAACCCACCACCTGGGCCTGCCCGCCTGCACCGCTAGCAGAGTGGCAAACCTCCTGGGTAGGTCTCTTCGACCCTCCACCCGGGCTTGCCTCTCCGCCTGCATCAGGCTAGCGTCCTTCCCGGGATTGTCTGTTGACAGCCTACCGACTGTTAGACGAGCTATCGTTCATCCAATTACCGGACTCGATCAGTGCTGCTTAACTTCACTGATCGAATATCGGAAATTAAACGGATGTCCATACCTGATCCCCAAGTATTTAGTAAGTTTGACAACAATTAATAAATAATTCTAATATTTATAGCAAATTGGGAAAAACATATCACAAAAACCTCAACCGTGTTACAAAAAACAAAACTTAAAGAAAACATCATTCAAATGTATTTCCACCTGCTTCTACGCAAATTTCGACCCATTGTATAAATTCTCTATAGCCATTTTGTATCCGCTGAAGGGGGATATTGATAATGGCCTGTGGAATTCTTTCCTTAGCTCGTCCACGTTATTATTCAGGTGCTCCGCATAAACTTTTTGTTTTATATGTCACCATAAGAAGCCCATAATTGTTATAACTGATTCCTATGAAGCCATGGAACTGGATCATTTCTTCCTATTTAGCGGTCACCGATTTCCTCGCATTTAACCATTCTTTAATCATTACAGCTGAATGGGATGGATCGCCGTCTTGTCAGAAATATAACTGTTATCTATTAGCACAGAATCAGAGTGCTATTCAGAATCAGAATTCTGTGCTATTATTAGCTACCTGCATATTGTTTAAACCATCAAGAAAAAATGTTTTCAGCAGCTCAAAGTAGACAGGTTTAAGTTTCCATCAATGAAGTACGGCCCGATTATTTCAAAATAAGTGACAGCACACGAAACATTAACTTTTTTAATAAGACATCTACAGTTAATTCTAAAATTAGGATTTTCCCTTGCCCAGTACCTACAGTTTTGGGAGATGATTATTCCATTTGTAGTGTAGCCTCGTCCGAAAAAATGATGTTGTGAGAAAATGTTTTATTCATGAAATGCTGTTCTCCGATCCACATACAAGAATATAATCTTTTGGCATCGTTGTTTTCTTCCATAGTGTGGATGAACTTTGGTTTATAGGCATGAATGATTCAATTTTAGAATTCTCTATAATTTTGATTTGCTCAGTTGTCCATTTGCGTAGCCCTTTTTCTTAACGAGATTTTGAGGGTTGTTTCGTATAGACTGCAGAATTATGGCAGCACCATTGTTTCCTTCATTAAAAAAGATCATTTCTCTTTTTTATATTTGCAACACTACCAGTAGTAATAAACTTCAATATTATTGGTTTTATGGCACTCTCAGTCATTGATTCGTTGGGCCAGCTTTCTTCAAATTTTCTTTTGACTCCTGAGTATGAAATCTCTTCACCAAAATCGTAGCATTTAACGATAAACACTGTTTGTTCAAGAGTTATTGTCAGAAAACAAAATTTCATATTTAGGCGTTATTTGCAATTCTATTGGTTTAAGAATAAATTGGGGTTTTTATAAAGAATGACTTTTTCTCGTAAACCTACAAATAAAAATAATTTCCCTCTTCAGTACTCTATGGTGGGACATAATGTATAAGTTACCTAGATTTAATATATTTAAGTCAATACTTTTTGAATAATATGATATACGGTACGTATTAACAATATAATTAGATACAAGAGTATATTTCTGATATAAAATTGCCTATATAAACATTTTTTCTATGAACAGTATTAAAAAAGTTTCATTCCTTTCACACAAACTTTTTATATTTCCTTCAAAATTAATTCGAAATTAGTAGGTAAGAGATCACTTTGAATGCAAATTGAAAAAGTTTCAACCTCAGAAATTAGTCAACTCTCGAATAAATATTTTAATAATTATAATACAAAATACGTATTAATATTACCAATTTTAATCAAAAATGAGTTCCTAAAATCAAATTATATATATATATAAGTATCAATACTGTGTAAAATAATGCAATAAATATGAGGGCAAACAGATGAAATAGTGTAGGTAATAATTTTATTTTACGTTACTTAAAAAAACAGACAATAAATTAAATATTAATCATATTAATTTCTCTCTAAAAGATATTTTCAACAAGGATGACTGTATTTTCTTTTTTTTAGTTTTCGAAAATTTTGATTTTTTGTAAAGTTATAACTTTTTGAAATTTAAGTTCTTCATTGCCTAAATTTCAAAATATCATAACTTTATGAAAAAACAAAATTTTCGAAAACCAAAAAAAACGGGGTGTTAAATTGTCCTTCTGACTACGAAGAAAAAATAGTTTTCAAATATTTTACTAATGATCTAGAAGTAATCTGGGGTGGCAGCGCATTTTTTGTAACTTTTTTTCTCAGTTTTTTTTCAATTTTTTTTTTTTGCAAAACTTCTTTATTCAGTACAGTGGTGCCTTAAAATATTGCTTGGGTTCCATGCTCAAATATTCAGATATGGTATGACCTAAATCCACCAGATGGACAAGAGAACATCTAAATAAATAACCAATAACTTGTATTCTACTTATTTGATGTTTTTGCTGTAACTGAAGCTTCATTCAATTTAATATGCTTTGTTTTTATTAAATATAAATTTATATTTCAGAGAAGTGACAACTATTCCTGCGATAAACGTGAATAACTCGGTAAAAGCAGGTTTAAGAAAAGGATTCGTTGAATGTAACATTTTACATGCATTTTTTTTAAATCTATGTAATTCGCATAATAAATTTTTGATCATCCACTAACAAGTACCAAATAGGAAAATTACTCTTAAATGCTAACAAAAATCATATCTAATCATTGTTGTGTTATATTCAATATAAGAGGAAATATAAATAGGGTAATTTTAAGATAATTGATTTAAATGTAATATTTAAAGAAAATAAAACAATTAATGATTTATTTCTTTATCACATGGCCTGGAAAAATAATAATAAAGAATAAGGAATAACTCGATTTTCTACTTCGATTGTTTTGAATTTAAAATCTATATTGTAATATGCGACTTAGTCAGTATTTTAGAACGAACTGATTTAAAGAAAAATATAACTTTTTGTTAACAATACTTATATTATTTCAAATTAGACATATTTATAAAATAAATAAATAGTTTTTCTTAAACTATTTATTCACGACTTACGCTTTTTATCAACGTATTTTTAACATTTATTAAATTCGATTTAATAATTTTGTGGATAATACGACCGTTTTTATAAATAATTTGTTTTGATTACAGGGTGGGGCAATAGTGCGTCCGACTTCCATATTTATCATAGTTCTATGATAGTTATAAACTTGATTTAAAAACATAAGTAAACTAAATAAAAAAATCTATAACCGGAAGTTGTTTTCGAATATACAGGGCGAGCCAAGATGATTCTACAGGGTCAAGTAACATTTTTTTAAATGAAATGCCATATATATTAAAACATTTTTTGAAACCTCTTTGTGGCCTCCTTTCACTCTTTTATTATTATTGACTTTCTCCCAACCACTTGGATGTAATGATTTTTTTTTGTTGAAATTGTACCATTTACACGTGTATATTAAAAATATCACTACAATCACAACTATCGATTTTAAGAAAAAATATGTTAGTACCAATTGTGAGATATCTATGTGATGACACTCAGCCATTTTCACTTTCTAAAAGTACACAGGGTGGCCAAAAAGAATTTTTTAATTTACAACTATTTGACCTGAATTTTCTCAATTTTTTCAAATGGAATACCCTATATATTTTTGGACGATGTGATGTAGGATTGAAAAATGAACATTTTTTGTACGTGCATTCCTATGGCTATTTGTGAATATTTTTAATTAATTAAACAATAACTGAAAATTCAGCAATAAAAATTAAAAATGAGTTTTTTTTTAATAATTCAAGACAAGGTATTATAATAAGCGTGTTACATGATGCCCATAAAAACATCACACCAACAACAATCCAGAATTTAAAGGAAAAAATAATAAATGCTTTTAGATATCACCCTGGCAATTTTAAGAACAGTAGAAACATCATTCCAAAGATGCATGGAAATATGTGTCAATCAAAATGGGCAACATATGGAGCACTTTTTATCTCTTGAAATACAAAAATAAATATATTTTTAATTTTTACTGCCGAATTTTGCAGTTATTGTCAATAAATCGAAAATGGTTACAAATAGCCATATAGATGTACTACAACAAATGTTCATTTTTCAATTCTACATCCCTTCCGTCAAAGATATACATTTGAAAAAATTACGAAAATTCAGTTCAAATAGTTGTAAATTTAAAAATTATTATTGGCCACCGTGTACACTTTTAGGAAGTAAAACTGGCTGAGTGTCATCACAAAGATGTCTCATAATTGGTAACATGTTTTTTTTAAAATCGATAATTGTGATTGTACTGATTTTTTTAATATACACGTTTACATGGCATAATTTCAAAAAAAATATCATTGCATCCAAGTGGTTGGGAGAAAGTCAATAATAATACAGGACTGAAAGGAGACCACAAAGAGGTTTTAAAAAATGTTCTGATATACATGGCATTTCATTTTAAAAAAAAGTTAGTTGACCCTGTAGAATCTTCTTGGCTCACCCTGTATGTTCAAAAATAATTTCCAGTTGTAGACTTTTTTGTCTAGTTTATTTATGTTTTTAAATTAAGTTTCTAGCTATCATAGAACTCGACATATCGTAGTCCACCGCACTATTGCCCCACCCTGTATAAGAAATATATTAATTTGGAAACACATAATTAACAGCGTGTTCAGTTAAGGTTGAAACACTGCAACAATTTCCTTATTTTTGATCGTAACCAAAAATTATTGTTGTGGGTTTTAGAGTTTTGAAAGATGTGAGTTTTCAGGGGTTTTGATACAATGAAATGCAAAGTTTTAGCCTACTATGATCATAAAATAACCCCCAAAGTTCTGAAAGTTATATCAGGTATTTTTTTACCAAAAAAAATATTTAAAGAATATTGCCAGTGTCAATTTAAACTTCGCAGAAAAATAAAAAATGAGAATTTATTGAGGAAACTTCCAATTTAACATTCGCACAAGATTCGCCATGATTTGCTAATAATATGTAATTATAACAGTCAAACAAAACGCTCTGACATAGAATAGGTAGTGTTGTATCTAATAATAGTTATTTATAACACAAGAACGAAAAATGCAGTTTTTCGTATGATCACGGAAAAAATTGCCAGACGAGGCGAAGCAACTAGCTAACAACCACAAGTGATCTTTTCGTCCAAATATTAGAAACAAAAAAACGTCACTTTTCAATATAATCGAATAAAAAGTTTGTTTTGAACTGTGTATAAAACAAAAACTATATTACGTTTGTTCTAACCTCCTTGTGAGTTAGTGACAAATGAAAATGACAAATCATGGTCATAGCGGAACAAAGTTGGATATTAAGTTTAAACAGGCGAGAAGGAATAAATTACGCACTGCCACCAATACAATTTAGAGAAGATAAAGTCAAATATGTACAAATATGCTCTTGCTAGTTTATGAGTTATGTAAGGTTTTCTTGTCGCAGATTAGAAAATATAAAATTTTATTTAAAGAAATTTTAATGTTATATTTTTTATCATAGTATTAGGTATATTACAGAAGAGTTTTATTATGATCATTTTTGATCCTATTTAATCATAAATTTGTTGATTTTCACTGTCATCACTTGTGTAGTTCATGACATCTATATTTGTACTGCTTTTACCGCTGCAATTTGTACAAATGCACTGCATAAAATTGCGCTGATAATGAACTTGATGTAGGTGTATTTACAGCATGTTCAGTGTATTTAGTTGGTGACAAGCGGACGATAATACTCATTTTTTACATCTCAGAGTTTCTTTAAATATGAGATAAGCCTGAAAGAATTTCTTCTTTAACAGGATTATTATTTATATCATTATATTTTACACTTTTCGCATAATTCATGTCCATTCTTTACTAAAACTATTGCTACAATACTAGTACTTATTATAAAAAATTTGGAGTAACAATTCAAAAGGAATATTCAACATTTTTGTTATTGACTTTTAGATATCGTTGTATACTTTAGAAGGTTTCTGGTTCAGGCAACCACTTATATGGATTCTCACAGTTTTATTCTCTGTAATATTGCAATCATAATATACGTTTTATTTCAAAATGGTTATTATCCACAAAATTGCATTTTCAAACGGGATTTTATTTTTGTTTACACGCATTGCATTGAGTGGTATGGTATTTAGTATAGTATTGTTTTATATGAAAGAATATGCTATTCGAAGGAGTTTAGTTAGTGTAATCAGGAGTCGAGAAAAAAAAACGAATTAAAATTTATATTTACCCAAAATTATTCTTAATCATTAAATTTTGCGATCAAAGAGAATGTAAATCATTTATACAAATCCAGTTTGATACAAAGGGGTTTTTAATCATGTCTTAAGTATAAGAAGATTTTTATCCAAATGTTTCTAGCAATAACTCGTTTAAATATGTTTCAGATTGTGTTCAAATTAATACTCAATTTCGTAACTCAAAACTAATTTTTTTATATAAAAAAAGGAACATCTGACATATTTTGTTGTAATTAAGAAACATCATTTTCTCCAATAATTCAAAAATGGATATTATTCCTTTTAAGGTTTTGCTCCTCAATGTGTGAAATTTTTTTGTAGTGAATTTCGTTTTCTTTAATTTATGATATGACTAATTAAATTACACAATTTACGATAGAAGCAAAATAAATAAGTTATTGAAGTGTTACCACATAAAATGGAACACACGATACCTATCTACAGATATACATTTTAGGAAAATTTGGATAAGCCATTTTAGAAATTGAGTGTAACAGAGAGACTGACATTTGTTAAAAATCTGCTCAATAATTTCCAGAACGATACTTTATATTTCGTTTTAAAATTTTTAACGATATATTTTTCTCACTGAAATGATTAAAGAATGACCCTGAAAGTCGACACCGACCACAAATAAGACTCGAAATGTTATTAGTTGTTACTGAAATTCGCAATTATTTAGGGGCTCAGAAAAGATTACGTGGCGAAATATTACAATATTTCATTGTCGTAAATAAAAATATTTCTCTATAAAGATGACAAGTCGACAATAAAATTCAGTGAAACTTAAATATGCATTGAACGATATTTTTTATGGACAGAGTGCGGATAATATTTCAAAATTATACAGAGTGATTCAGTCTTGATTACTTTAGGAGAATATTTTCATGGTTGTTATAAATCGGAAAAATATGACACATATGCTTCTCACTCGCTTCCTAAAAAAAGACACACTTTTTCATCGTATCTTCTAGAGAAGTAAATCAAACAAAGTTTTTTGTCCGTACCTTAATTCTGTAAGGTTGTTATGTTTATCCAAATGCGACACACCAGTAGCGGTAGTAGAATTTGCCTGGTTTTCAATTTGCCTATAAGACGAGTAGCTAGATATCTTAACGTGTCGCAATCAAGACTGTTCCGAGCTTTTAAAATAGAACACCGAAAAGATTTTCATCTACAACCTGTGCAGAAAAACCTTTGAAATTCTTTTTTTGCACAAAATTCTGTGGACCAACAAGGAAAATTTTACGAAAATTGGGATAGATAATTTTCATAATTTACGCCCATCAGTGTCTGGATTGTAGTGATAAGTAATAATGTGTCCGGACCACATTTTTTATCGCCACGTTTGAATGCCGCACTCTTTCTTGAGTTTCTTGTAAACGACTTGGAAGACTTATAGGAAGATTTACCCTTAATTTGACATTGGATTCAAGTGGATGCACACTATGAAAAACAAGTTAGAGATTGGTTACACGAAAACTACCCAAAGCGTTGGATAGGTCGGATGGCAAAGACCAATTTTGATGAATTGCATCTTGGTATGGGATCAGTACCCTGACCTTCTCACTCACCAGATCTAAACCTGTTAGATTTCATCGTGTGGAGCTGTGTCAAAGAAAAATTTTACAGAACACTCCTACAGCCCGCTACGATTTAATTCTGAGAATAGAAAATACCTGCAATGAGCTCAGGCATAACTAAGAAATGTTGACAAATGTCATAAATTCGTTAATTCGACGGAATCTTCTTAAATCTCCTTTTTTTCTTATTATGCAATAACAAGTGTTAAAATAAAATTGATTTGATCAATGAAATAATAAAACAATAAAGTTGGTTTGATACTAGCGATTTGAAATTTGACTTGAGATAAAGGTTCTAAAAGGGACAATATCAATGTTTCCAATTTTAGGCGTATGTGTTTCATTGAACTACATATATTACGTGAAATATTTTGTATGTAAACGACCAATGTCTACCTAACTTAGAAGAATTATTATTTTTGTAATAAGTTGTAGGTTAGGGATGTGCGATACCTGTACAAGATTTTCAGATACCGGTGCTTTTCTTTTCGATGCTCGAAATTTTCCAACCAGTATAACAGTTTTCGGTACGGTACGTTACGGGATGTGGTACATTTTTAGCCAGTACCTACCGCATTAGGTATCGACAAGTATTTTAGTGAAATTGATTGGATGCTCACGACATGTGGTCGAATTACCTAAAGTAGAAGAAGTATGTAATATTTATACGTTTATTTTTGTTAAAAGAGTAGAATTGTGAGTGTTGTATTGTTTTACATTTTTAAATGTATTAATACTTTCATATTGGTGGCAAGGTTTTACATTTTATATTGTTGGCAATGAAAACAATTTTAAAAACCCTTTCAAAAAAAATTTCTGATCGGACGTGAACCGGCACTTCGCGTAAGAATATTTTTCCAACCGATAACTTTTAATCAATACAACACTTTTCAATGTATCCCATATCCTAAGTTTTAATATATATTTTATATATTACGTATTTCAATGAAATAAAAGTGGAAATATTGACGTTGGCTCTTTTAAACTGTTTTTCTTTTTATCCGTTTTACATAAAAATACCATACCTTCGTTATTATTATAGACATGTCTATATCCATTATTTAGATCCAATCCAAATATTGTTTCCGTTTTAAAAAAGTAAATCTTGATGTCTACGACTCACATAAAAACATCCTTTTGAAATTTTTAAAGAAAATTGTCTGTATAAAGTCTTCTCGTTTGAAAAAAAAACACAAATTGTAACAGGTTAGTTTCGGCCTGCATTTCGAAAACGGTATGATATATGAAAATAAAATTTTGACCTTTAAAGTATTGAAAATTGAACTCGAGAATGTGTTTTTCTATCAAGTACGTAAATGGTTGAAACTTCTCAGTTCTCATAAATCTGGGACACCCTTTTTACTTTCTTATACCTGATATAAGGAAGTATAGTAATCGTGATTTTTATTCGACCTCGAGATTTTAATTGATATATACGTTTTGAACCCTTCTGAATCTATTCTGACTATTTTCCGAATGATGTCTGTCGGTGCATTTGTGGGTGTGTGTGGAGGTGTGTGTGGATATGTGTGTGTGTATGTGTGTATCCGCGATAACTCAAAAAATACTAATGGGAGACTTTCCAAATTTGGCAATTAAGATTGCCAACAACATTGTAGGTGACACATTAAATTTGGTGAATGTGGTACCACCAGAGGAGACATAATCAATGAGAGAAGAAAAAAGGTACAATTTCGGAAAAAAAATTTAAAAAATTTTATTACATTTCTGGACGAATCTCGACGAATTATAATAAAAAAACATAACTTAAAAAAAAGAAATTGTCCGCATGTCTGTAGTATAGCGATAGTAGTCACAGTTTTTGAGATAAAGCTTTCAAATTTAGTACCCTTGTTCTAAAGGCCAAAGACAATAAAAAATTCGGTGATGAGTAAAATTGGCCAGCTGAAAGGGCCTGTAGTCAAATACAAGAAACTTTCTTGTATTTGACTACAACAAAATATATTTTTGATGAAAGATTATAAATCATGTCGACTATATCAAGCGAATAATTTAACAGTTTGACGTTTGAAAGGTCTAATTTAGTTACAAAAATGTCAATGTCAGTAACAAAAAATTCTTAAAATATATGACATAAATTATTGACAGTATCGAATGACACTGATAATCAATTATTTCAAAATTTTAATAAAACATTTCAATGTACACTATTAAAATTTAATTTAGGTAAGTGAAGCATTAATTAGAATGATTTTTTTACATCAGTATGATATATACTGGTATAAAAAAGTTATGTGCTGGCCACATCAGATATTTTATTTAATAAAACTATTATTTTCTAGTCAATTATTAATAGAAATAAATTTAGGAAAAATTAATCAAAGGATCTTATTATGTCTGTTTTATGAACTAGCAGATTTGTTCTATTTTCATTATTTTAATAGTTTTAAGGCATTATTAACCAGAATGATAAATGTATTTTATTTAAGTGGGTATGCCTTTACATATTAAGTAAAATATGTGACGATAAATGTACCAGCCATAAATTGTCCTTTTCATCTGGGCTTTTAAAATACATGTTTTCCATTTTCTTAGCTATAGATTTACTCATTTCGCTTCCCTTTTCAATATTCATCACCCAGGGCGCAACAGATTCACAGTCAAAATTAGCATCGAGATTGGGAAATAAATTTCTATAAAATTCTATTAGCATCCCCTGTCTGAACGTGTACAAAAACTTTATACGAATTTTATTTCATTTATTATTCCATTTGTTTTGTCAATAGGTAGCTCATATAGTGCGTTCATTTCAAAACTGGCCAGCTAAAATAGCACTGGATCTGAAATAGACACGATTTTGGGAAAAAAAATCGTCAATTCAGTTTTCGAGAGGTAGTTCGAAGCTACTGTTGGTTGAATTTCATGTTCCACCCCTTCACCCCCAGACACCATAACTTGTTCATGTTCAAAATGTGTCCATTCTTTATAGAAACTACATTTTGCAAATTGTAAATTGTGTAGTATTTAAGTAGAAACAAGAAATGTTATTGAATATTTTTTTGCAAGAGGTTTTTCTGAAAACAATAAATTGTAAGATAAATCAGTTAATTTACAATAATAATAAATACTAGAAATAACACCTAAATAGGTACCAAAGTCGAAATGAGGCTACCGTTTTTAGACTCACCAGTTGGCGCCACTGGCGAGCAACGTAGTTGTCAAAAGTTATTGTTAGGCGCGGAACAAGTTTATAGGGTTTTATTATAATTATTTCGTACACCAGTAAATAAAAAAACTTGTTAATTATGTCTCAGTGTTGTGCATTTCCATTTTGTTCGGAAACAAAAGACGGATATATGTTGTTGGTAGCGATTCGCAAGGATGACTTTACTCCTTCGAAACATTCGCGTGTAAAAAACATTTTAATTCTGAAGATTATGCGGTACCAAAGGAGCCTACTACAGAAAATCGTAAGTAACATTCGTTGTTTTTATCATACTCATGCTTTACATAACCTAACCTTAATGACATAAGACACCTCTGATACGTACAATAGTTCCCCTACTGAGCAAGTGAATTATTACTTTCCCCTTCTGCCATCATTGCGTTGAATGTTTTTCAGCTAATTTTTATAAAAATCTCTAAAAACCCACGTTAAAAAGCCATCGTTCAGTGACATTTACCTTACCCCACACTAGCGCCTCTCGTGGCGAATTCAAGCGCGGTAGCCCTCATTCTTTCAATTTATTTAATTGAAGATTAAATGAAATTGCCATACACACTTCTTAATGCTTTATAATCTTATATCATATTAAGAGAAGTGATTAAGCTTCTTGAGGCCGTAGCGTGTGCCAATCACAGACCGGTTTCTGGTTTTTACCTTAAGGATTTCCATTTATTTGGTAAAAACTTTTTACTAGGGGGCAATCGCGATTAGAGCTTAATCACTTCTCATAGTATGATACGAATTTGTAAATCATTAAGAAGCGTGTATGGTAAATTTATTTAATCTTCAATTAAATAAATTTAGAGGATTTCGACTTTGGTACCTATTCTACTATTTATTAGTATTTTGTAAATTAAATTGTACCCTCTCTTGGAATACTTTGGTATTTTAATTTTTATTACATCTTTATTAGTAGAGATCGCTTGTCGGGCATTTTTTCAATTTATTATACATTGAGATAAAGATGCCAACCACTCATTGGTACTCTATTTCCACGTAGAGACTTGTGATTTTGAAATCATCTTTGTGGTCTTGGCGTATACCTACTTGGCACTGAAGAAGGCAAAAACCAGAATCTGGTCTGCGAATGGCACACAAGAAGAATATCCGTTAATTTGGTAAAAATCTTTTACTAGTGGGCAATTGCAATTAAAGTTTAATCACTTCTCTTAGTATGATACAAATTTATAAATCATGAAGTGGTTATGGCAAATTTATTTAAACTTCAATTAATTAAATTGAGGGAATTTCGACTTTGGTACCTATTTAGGGATTATTTCTAGTATTTATTACTATTTTGTAAATTAACTTTTACGCTCTTTGTTAGAATACTTTATAATCCAGTCAACGAATGCTCAAAAATGGGTTGTTGACAGACTTTTGTGCGCACTTTTTTTTTACTTTTGGGCTGTATTTGAAGGTGTTTGTAGATGAATATACCAAAAGTCCCGGGGTCTGCGAGTGCAGCTAACTCCAGGGGTTCCCAAAATGTATCCCCTCAAAGTTAATAATTGTTAAAATAATTTATTTCCGAAAATATAAATGCAATTTTAATGATCGCTGGAATAAAGTAACAAAAAAATTATTATTCAGATAGAAATTAAAAAAAGTTACGTATGAAAACAATTGCCAGCTATTTTAAAACGTCTTAAAGTGTCTATAGATACACGTACATGCCTTAAAGGGGCCTAGTCGGGAAAAAGCCTCGGATAGCTTTGTCACTCTCTGGAAAGTTTTTATACATGCGCCGCTGAATAATTTTGCTCTTGACTATACCTTCACTGGACGTTTTCTTCACCGACTTCATTGAGGTGCAATTCCCGATAGAGGTAACACTTCCTTACTCCATTTGTAGTGACAAAGATACTTATTTAGAAAATTCTTTTTAACCAAATAGTACGGAATAAAAGTTTGAAACTTGCTGAGCATAATTATGAAGATTCATTCTAGACGACATGTATGAATTTTACCTCGAATTTTACCGATTGATATCATAATTCAGGAGCTAATCACGTCCAAATTTCACTTATATTTACAGTATAAATTTTCCCTACATAAAGTGAAAATTAATTAAAATAGATATACATGTACCCTCTAGTACACTTTCAACTACTGATCCTCCAAATTTGGTGTAATTTGACCAAACCGTATGGAAGAAATAAATTTTGAAAAATTACCTTACAAACACTGGTTCGATTAGCCCTCTTAAGACATGAACGCACGTTCATGTACGCCCGTGTGTATAAAAAATTCAGTTAAAAAGCAGCAACAAAAGACATGTTCGACGGACTTTTTACTGAAATTTTATCTGCACACTGGCGTACATGAACGCGCATACATGTCTTAAGACATGTACGTGTGTTTGTAGGCATCCTTAATATGAAAAAATAAGTCTTAAATATTTATAAATGCTTACGAAAGAAGCGGGTACTGAATTCAGATGAGTAAGAATTAAGTGTAACGATTCATATTAATAGAGTTGGCTGATTTTGTGATATTCATTGAAAATGAAACCAGTTTATTTAACACTAGTTAGACAACTAAATTATCAAAACAAAAATTTTGTTATGTAGATTATGTACATTTGTAACCCTCTGTTTATAACTACACTTTACGAAACAATGTCGCTTCATGATAACATGAATCAAAATTTATGATATGAAAATTGTCTCTGTTGAAGTACGTTATGACACAGCTTGATAATTTATACATCAGTTTTATGCGCAATTTACGCTAAACTTGAGGGTGAAAAATAATTTATGCTGTCGTTTTTTGCGTAACGTTTTATTATCTTTAAAAAACAAAAGTGGGACTAATGTATTGTTTGATATAAAATATAAATATACAATGTTATAATTTATATAGGAGCAGATTTAAAGAATACATTATTATTGGTATGTTATTTCGGCTCTTACACACTATCAGGAACAATTAAAAAAGCAGTATCTCTCTAATTAATCCAACTTGCGCGCATTTTTTTTTATTTTTCTGCTCACTAAAATTAATTTTTCCAAACATTAAGTTGTAGGATTTAAGTTAAAACTTCCATTTTCAAAAAATACGTCAGTAATAAAATGTTTAAAAATGTATTACCTTTAAATTCATCAAAACATTTATGTTGTTACATATTTTAAATTTCATTAAATAAATTAATTAATAAATTATCTATGTTTCTTACAGAAAATGTGATTTCAAGCACATTGTGCCATTCTAAAATAAAAACATTTTGTTATATTGTTTGTTTTTCCTGGAAACTTTTAACTGTTAGAGATCAGGAGGTAGCGAAAATTCCAGAGACGACTTTTACGTAGACATAATATTATATTGTAAACACCTAATCAAACATTTCCAAACAATATGAAATGATAAAATATTATTATGTACTGTGCAATAAATCTATTTTCTTTATAAAAATGGGAACAAAAAATTAAAGGTTCTGATCAGGTAATTGAACGGTATGCAACTATTATATACAATTACTTACTGACTGATGGGGAAAAAATCGTTATTGTCGACTATTCAGGGGCCTAGTCGGGAAAATGCTTCGGATAGCTGTGTCACTTTCTAGAAAGTTTTTATACATGTGCCGCTGAATAATTTTGCTCTTGACTATATCTTCACTGGACGTTTTATTCACCGATGTCATTGAGGTGAGATTCCCCGATAGAGGTAACACTTCCTTGCTCCATTTGTAGTGACAAAGATACTTATTTAGAAAATTCATTTTAACGAAATAGTACGGAATAAAAGTTTCAAACTTGCTGAGCATAATTATAAAGATTCATCCTAGAAGACATGTATGAATATTACCTCGAATTTTACCGATTGATATCATAATTCAGGAGCTAATCACGTTCAAATTTCACTTATATTTACAGTATAAATTTTCCCTACATAAAGTGAAAATTAATTAAAATAGATATATATGTACCCTCTAGTACACTTTCAACTACTGATCCTCCAAATTTGGTGTAATGTGACCAAACCGTATGGAAGAAATAAATTTTGAAAAATTACCTTACAAACACTGGTTCGATTAGCCCTCTTCAATATCAGTACGAATGCATAGATAGATAGGCGGATCGCCTTGCTTGGCTATTACGTTTACACCCACTGCCTCCATGTTTAAAATGAATATAATTTGAAAACGTAGTATTTATAAAACGTCTGTGTGAATAACATGTAGATACGTAAACAGTGCGAAATTAAAAACTATGGATTGTTCAATTAATTCCTTCAGAAGATAAAGTGAATTTGTGGATTTAGAGTGCAACATCAAAGACACATTTCCTCAGACAGTCATAAAAATTGTGTGAGTAGTATTAGTATTACTGGTAATGATAGGCAAACTAATTTTTACTAAGATTTAGTGTAAATGATCGTCGGTTGTAATATACGTGGACGAAACTAGCTAGTCCAATATTTTTGCAAAATTATATTAGTAGGCAGTATCGCAACGTTCAAGTGCTATTGAAAATGACATTAAGAAAAAACTATTTATCACATATATTTATATTTATCACAGTATTAAACAAAAAAAATTATTCTGAACTGAAGACAAATACGTCTGGATTGGCGTGGATGAAACCACCAATGCTTGCGGCTGGAAGGTGACAAATGTTTTAGTGGGAGGATTAATATTAATAATATACATTTATTTTTGTGATCGTTAAAAACACATATATGTGTGTATGTGTGTGTTAGTGTTACATTCACCAATAGGCTCAAACCTTCTTCGTTTTATGGTTCCGAATTCATCGTGTCAAACTTGAAATTGACGTCATGCATCGCTGCTTCTCGATCTCTAAATGATATAATGAATGCTATATCTTCAGAGATTCATATAAATATATTTACAGCGTTATGGACATAAGAGTTGCAGAAAAAAATCACTGTATTAGGTGCACCTACTTAAAAGGCGTCAGTATTAATGATGTAACAAGAGGCAATTTGTAATTTTAGCTTACCTTAAATTAAGCTAGGTATGCAAGGTATTTTCTAATTTGAAAGAGCATATGTACATATATATTTTTTGAGATACAAGTATTTAAAACTATATTAATTTTAATTATTGCAATATCTCATTAGCCTTCTAAACCTTTATATAATTGCAATGTGTCCTTGATACTGGTTTTTCAGGAATCGATAAAAAACGTATTTTTATTTACCCGAAATAATGGAATAGATAAAATCTAAATATAGATGTAGTACTCAAAATATTATTTAATGCTTATTGTGAGGTATGTGTATTAATATCAGAATTAATATTATTTTGCTACAAATAAACTAACGTTTAGCGTTTAATGTACCAGGAAATAATACCAGTCAAGATCGATGTTTACTGCAAATTTGTCTCCCCCTCTCTAAGAATACTAAATTTCATCTCCTTCCTCACGGTCTAGCTGATGTCATTAATCCACAAATAAAACCTGGATTCATCACTGAACATAATATTTTCATTCCTCCTGCCAGCTTTCTCGTTCTTTACACATTGATATTGGCATATGGCATGTCAATTTTGCACATTTATATCTGGCAAGTCAACTGTGTCATGTACATCGCCGGAAGTATCTCGTCCCCCGTGAGAGGACAACCAATCACGGGGTCGAGAAAGCCAAGCGGCATGTACAAAAAAACCGAGGGCAAGATACAATCGGCCAGACAACACGCTTCTCGAATCTGGAGTGTGGTGGAATACAAGACGAGTGGTAGAGCATTTATTCCCAGAATCCGGCGCATAGCAGCCGGATTAAGACGTCAACACTATACTCTAAATCTGACAGTAATGTTTACCATCAAGCAGCACTATCTAGATAGGATCCGAGTGCTCATGGCTATAAAGAAAACGTTGAAGATGCGAGTGAGGAGTATGGATCAAAACAATTTGTTCTGTGCGAACCGTCCTGCCTCTTTCAAGAGCCACAGCATGTTGTAGATAATCCGCCGACTATACAAGATGTCGAAACCTTCTGGATAGGAATCTACGAAACGACGCGTCCATTCAATAACGACACTCCAGCAATTGCACACTTCGAAGCTCTGTGCCACAGACGTCTTGAGCCAGAAGAAGTGTGCCCGGCAATCAGTACAGAGGAAGTTTAACAAACACTTGTTAGTACCATGAACTTCGCTGCCCCGAGCCCAGACGGCATTAACAACTGGTGGTAGAAGAAATTTCCATCCACTCACCGCCGTCTGGTGCGAGTATTCAACTCATGATTGAACGAGGGGCAGCAAATTCCGGACTGGTTCATCGAGGGACGTACTGTGCTTATCCCCCAAAAACAGGGATCTTTCCGACCCGAAGAATTATAGGCCGATCACTTGTCTTAACTCCTGCTACAAGATATTTACACGTATCTTGTATGTTAGGACACTGAGGTCTGTTGATCCAATTATCCAGTAGATACACGAACAGCGTGTTGCATGGCAGGTTGCAAGGACAGCGTGCTGATAGGTTACCGTAAGGCATTTCATACAACATCGCACGAGCTAATGTTGCACTTGCTTGAATGTCTTGCGGTACCAGCACCACTAGTGAGATGTATAGAGCAGCTGTCGCTCTGGAAGACTCGCTTCACCATAACATCAGGTGCACAGCGGGTCACGACAGAGTAGGTGACATTTAGGATAGAGTTTTCCAGGATGACTCCCTGAGTCCTCTCCTCTTCGGCATCTCACTGCTTCTGTTGTCTGTTGGGCTCCGCCAAACCCGCGGATATCAATATGGACCACCCAGCGACCGAAGGCATAAGGTCATCTATTTTATATGGACGACCCTCAACATTATGCCTCCAGAAACCGCGAACTACAAAATGCTCTTAGGGTGGTCGAATAATACATGCGGGCAATTACTATGGAGTTCGGGTTGGACAAATATGCGATCGTGTACCTTAAGAGAGGACGATGCGGGGAATTCTCTGAAGATGCGCAGCTCGTAGATGGAAGGATCCTAAGATATCTAGATGCCGGAGAGACCTATACATATCGGGGTGTGCAACAAAGGCACATCCAAGATGTAAAACAAATATAGGCAAGTATAGACACCGTCTCCGAAAGATTTGGTCTTCCGAACTTTCGGGGAGGAACAAGGTGTCTGTCATTAACATACTTGCCGTTCCGGTCCTGCTCTACTATTTTGGAGTAGCGAAATGGACAGTAGACGAGATTCGTCAATTAGACAAAGATATCCGCAAGATGATGAATATTCTAGATCGTTTGTTACTTGCGTGTACCTGCCACGTCAACGGGGGGACCGAGGACTTTTGAGCATGGAGTGTACGCATGGTAGAGTAGAACTGAGTATCGCATGTAACATCATCAAGAACTCAAATCCCCTCTTGCGGTTTGTGAAACATTATGAAATTGTAGGAGTGGGGACAGGATTGTTCAAGGCAGCAAGAAAGGCAGCAGATGAACTCGATCTCGCATTCGATACCAGGCGAGGTGGCCGGCGAGGTGCTGATGCATAGTTAGTTACTCAATTTCAGTCAAATCGCCTGAGAGCCCGAATTAGAGCTGTCGAACAGGATAATCTGTTTTGGTAGCACGTCGAAAAACCCCAGCATGGTGTCTTCTATAAGAACATATAAACACTGGGTTTATCGACCAAGATGACATTCGCCGAGGGATTCATTATGGCCTGCCAATATGGTGTTATTAACACCTTGGTCTACCGCAGCCGCGCGTGGCGTATAGAGCTTCTTGACACTAACTGCAGGACCTGTCCTCTGGCGCCAGAATTGCTCATGCACATATTATCTGCGTGCCCCGTATACGCGATTTCGGCCTACATCCACCGACATAACGCTGCGTTACGACTGCTATACTACCATCTAAGGCACTTGTACGGGGTAGACCAGATACCCGTGCTGCCTTTTGTTCACGGAGATATTGAGTCCGTTGTCGAGAATGAGAAATGCCGGATTTACTGAAACTACTCGTTCCTAATTGTTTGGCTAATCCAAGCTTATAAGCCTAACATAGTCCTGCTTCACCATCAACTAAGGTGAAGTATGTCATCGAATTATCGGCACCTGTGAAGAAAAATATCATCTTGAAGGAAGAGGAGAAACGGACAAAATATCGCGATCTTTGGTATGAGCTCCAAGTGCTGTACCCAGGCTACTCGTTCAAAATGGTCGTCCTAATAATCGGTGTACTTGGAGGGATAAAGCCTACTCTGCTCCGGGAACTGAAGATCATATCGGCGTGCCAAAAATCAGCCAAATGCGAAGGCGGTCATTCTGGGTTCTCTTCGTCTGCTTAGGGCACACGATTCTGGAATCTACAGTCACTATTCCTGCAGGATGTGGGGAGTGGCTATGGTTAATGTGCTGGCGCGACTCCCGTGAGGCGTCGGTGGCCATGGGAGGACTAACTGCTCAGCGTCGGGAAAAAAAATAAAATAATAATAATAATTTGTAGGTGATTTGCTGGCGCTCTATTCTTGAGGTTTGTAGGCCACGGCAGGACTGTCTGGCGTCGTGTAACCGAAAAAAAATAAATAAATAAACAAAAATAATAATAATAATAATAATAATAAGGGTGATATGTATGTCATCGAGTTCACGGTACCTACAGAGAAAAACATCACCTTGAAGGAGGAGGAGAAATGGACCAAATATTACTTCAAGTGCTATACCCAGGCTACTCGGTCAAGATGGTAGTCCTAATAATTGACGTACTCGAAGGGATGAAGCCTATACTGCTCTCAGAATTGCAGATCATACCGACCTGCCATAAATCAGCCGAGTGGCTGGCAGGTCAAATGCAGAAGGCGATTATACTGGGTTCTCTCCGTTTGCTTAGGGCACATGATTCTGGAATCTACAGTCACTAACCTTGCGAGATGTAGGGAGTTTCTGTGGTTAATTTATTGGCGCAGCTCTCGTGTGAATCGAAGCCATGGGAGGACTGTCCAGCGTCGGGAAACCGAAAAACAAAAATAATAATAATTTTTATTTCATAATAGGATGATACAGGACATGTAGAAAAACACAGAGATATGAATTAGTATATAAAACTTAACTTATAATAAAAGAACAATAGGAGTTCTTATATAAAAAAAAAAAAATACACAAAAGATGTAATAGAAACATTGATTATCGCAAATAAAACAGTATAAAATAAAATTAAGTAAAGAAATGACTAACTCTGTATTCTGACCCTGTCATTTTCTAATAAATAGTTGTATACATTTTTCTTAACTATCTTAATATTTTCGACAGATTTTAATTCATTAGGTAATTTGTTGTAATATTTTATACCCATATATTTCGGAGACTTTTCATACAATGTTAAATTATGTACTGGTATAGTTAACAGATCATTATAACTGATTTCATATGTGTGATAATCACTATTGGAAATATACATAGATGGATTTCTTTTAACAAATGTTAATATTTCTAAAATATATATACTTGGTAGAGGCAAAATTTTTAATGACTTGTATGTTGGACTGTATGATTTGAGTCCTATTGACTTATTTGTAATTTTCTTCAATCTATATAAAGCAAAACATAAGAATGACAATTTATTACATAAAAAGTCAGCATGTTTTCCCCAATTAAGAATATTGTCAATGTATATACCTAAGAATTTTGTACCATTTACTTGTTCGATTGATTTATGATCAAGTTTTAATAAATAACTGCAATTTATTGCATTGGTTCTGGGAGTGAAGTTAATAAAAACTGTTTTTGTTGCATTAAGATAAAATTTTGAATTTTGAAACCATTGCACATAGTCATTTATTGTAGTTTGTAATGCCTGTATTCTAAACTCTATCGAAGGACCACACATTAAATATGCAACAGTTAGTGAATTTCATCGATTTGGACGATACGAATGAAGTCCTAAAGGATTTAATCAAGCGGCGTATCCTTTTTATTTATTTATTAGGGCTAAAAAAAATGTGCACGGGGTCCCTGGCAATTTGGCTTTTGTCTAGCTTGAAAATTACTTATGAAATACTGAAAATATTTTTCAGTCAACTTGTATGTAAAAATAGAATTAAACAGGGGTGGTCTGTGCAAAAATGTCTTTTTTACTTCCCTGCGAATACTTTTAGAACTATGAAATTTATTTTTTCAAAGTCGCTGATGGCCAAAAAATAATTTGAACAGAGGGTTCCTTACAAAATTGAATTTTACTAACGAGTTTCGGTGATTTGTAAAAGTGTAAAATTTATTTGACTAATTCGTTAAGATCAAAAAATAAAATTGGACAGGGAGTACTTTAGATGAAAGTAAAATTCACAATTACAAAACACTCAAAAAATTTCTTGAAAAATTGTTGAATTTCAGCAGACTGGGCAGCAAGTTGACCTACAACTTATATACTACTAGCCTGCCTAAAAGGTCGCTCAAGACTTCACAACTTTTCTTAATGAATGATTTGTAAAAGCAAAGACATTTTTTATTAAAAATCGGATTCGAAAAAAAATTGTTTGAGCAGTGTATACTTTTATGCTTAATGTTATTTTATTAAAATGAAAATTAATTTAAACATTTATTTTCAAACGGCTAAGTCGAAAGTTATTGAAAATTTAAAAATAATTTTTTCTATGTCCTGGTGGACTAATAAAATGATTTGGATGACATTTATTTTTTGTAAAAATTTTGGCTGTCGATCCTTAAAACTCAAAAAAATTTCAATAAATTCTAAAATTTTCATGACAGCTTAGTAAACACCCGGGAAACTTGAACTAACCAAATTTTGCTGAGTAAATAAATTTTAAGTCGAGCTAAGCTTTAATTTAAAAAAAAGTTAAATTTTTTAATATAAAAATGAGATTTGAGAATTTATCTTAAAACCCTAGCCTCGCGGGAAAATAATTTTGAACAATAATTCTAAGTCTCTAAGTGTGTAAGTAACTTCCTTACATTGTCATCGGATATCTCAGACGATGATGTTCTTTTGCAAAAACGTTTAATTTTTTATTTTTAGACAACCTACATCTGTAGTAGCCTGCTTGTGGTATTTTAAGTTTAATAAATAATAATAAATAAAAAACAACGTAGTTTTACAGTAAAATCTGATGACGGAAGACACCTCAAGCCAAAATCCACGAATGATAAAAGCTGTCGAAGAAGTGCTTCTGGTTTTCTGCGGTGAATTTTGTAATAATACGAGTACTTTATAGGTGGTGGACGCCGTCTTCGTGTCTTGAATACCAAAAAAATACCAGCCTGGTACGTAGAGAAAATTCTTAGTGCCTATCTTACGACTGCTGGGGCCCGAGTGAGATCTTTTACCTATGAAACGGTCAACGAAAGATTGTCCTAAGGGCTCGAGATCAGTTGGTGTTTAATAATGGGGTTCACAACCGGTTTTAAATTAATTATTTATCGTTCACGAAGGGAACTCAAGTCTGTATTAATGCAAAAGTGAAAAATATGTACTTTGAAAATGCATTTAGTACCACGATGCTTGCTCGTCAGTGTGGAGTTATAAAGTTGTCTTAACTTATCTGAAATTTTATATTTATAGGGGTTGTGTCGTCATCTAGTGCGATGTTAACATGATGTCATGTTTTTAAAGCACATAGTAAGAACAAAAAACTACCCCGCTTTAAAGCTTCCGATTTAGTAAAAGCTCCGACACGGCTGTCTGCCTGGCTGGTCTGCTACACGGTGTACCAAACTCCAAATTTACAAGTTTAAGTCTCCTATAGATAAATCTGGCGCTGAAATTATTATTATTATTTTGTCTTAAACTATTTTACTTTTATATTAGTTGTTATTTATTTAACTGACTTTGTAAAAATTAATTTTTAGGTGTATGCGACTAGCATCTTTTAAAATTTACATATAGGAATACAGAAATTTAACTTTTACTATTTTATGATGGCTTTGGCCTCTGATAATTATTTACTTCTGTCGACCACTGAAATTAAAATTTTGTAGGGCCTCTCGAACTGCAATAAAATCAATCAGACCAGTTTGTAATTATTGCTTATGAACGTCTTTATGAGTTTTGGTCATTTTAATGTTTGTAAGTGCGTCGCGGTGCTCGCCGTCGCGCTTATACTGCGGAGCGGTTTTTTAATGAAAATTTGTTTTACTATTTCGGCATTTAAAAATTGGTGAATTGAGATAAAAAATAGCGGTTTGAAGTTTTGAATACGGTTAATTATCCTTTATCTATTTGCTAAAAAAAAGTGGTGTGACGTGATGTTTTGAATCCGTGTGAACTCGGTTTCGGGCATTTTTTAAATGTTTCTAATGGCCGAGGGCTTTCTATGTGATCTGGGTGATTTTTTGGTAACATTAACTTTTTGATTTAGTTAAATTTTTTGTAGAATTTTGGTTCTACAATAGAGTGATCGGTCATCCATCCAATTTCCTGATCGATCAGTGTTGCTTAACTTCACTGATCGAATATCGGAAATTAAGTAGATAATCATACCTCATTCTCATGATCCTAAGTAACTATTTGCTACAATATGTTTTTCGATAATAATTGAAATCACAAACTGTAAAATATTTATTTTTATATGTTTTCTACCGTCTGGTTAATGAATAAAAAATACTAAAATTTATACTGTATTTGCATTTTATATACTAAAGTACACTTTACAGAGGCATATGGTTCTAAGTACAAATGCAAATGTTAATTAATTTTATTATAATTTCTATCATGTCAGGCAAATACTAGATTACTTCGTTCCACGACTTTTTTAAAGATTATAATCGAAAATTATTTCTCCTGTAAAAATAATAAATTGTTAGTAAATTGTTACTTAGGACTATGTAGTTCTCATGCGACGCTGTATCAAATTCAGTAATTTACAGAACATTTTGTTGTTGTATGACATGGGATATTATTTCAATGCTGTTTCTGTAGCCGACAAAACAACCGACATTTAACTGATAATTTTTTCATTAGAATGTTTTTATCATTTTAGAGACTAAAGAAAAAAATTATTGGTTACGTTTATGTATTTCTCGACTATTTTCTCATATTCAATTTGAACTGAAAGAAATAACTTATTTTACTAAAAAAATAAGTAAAATAAATAAGATAAATACAATAAATAAGAGAAAGAGGAGAAATAATATAAACGAGACAAACGAGCAAATGAGGCAATTATTGTAAAATAAATAATATAATTTATTTCTCGCCCATTTTTAGATTTTATATCTGAAAACCGTTTATTTCAGTAACGGTTAACCTGACGAAAAATTTTCAAGGGTTCTTTTGGTCACATTTTCTCATTTCTATTTGAAACTTTTTTATTTGATGCAATTTTTTTTGTGCCTCTTCGAGACGTACCCTCCCTGGTGCACCAATCTGACTAATATTCGATAAGGTTCTTCCTCGAATTTCCCAAATATTACGAGTATATGTGATGTTTCAGATTTCTACGTTGAGAGACCTTATAATATAATATAATATAGAACAAAATTTCTATATCTCCAGTATTTTCAACATTTTTATTCTAAAATGATAATATGAATAGGAAATATGCACATCAAATCATAACCCTAGGCATTCCGCGATTCTTTATATAAGGGAAAATCCAAATATACACTTTCCGCAGTTTTGTCAAACCATCGTTCCTCCTATTACCATATATCAGATAACACACATAGTTATTTCTCTAAAATGATAAACTCGTTTTATCAACGGTAATTCAAATGATTGATAAAACTATTTTTGAAAGATGCCCAAATTAAAATTATTTTTTCTTGTTGCTAACCAGCAGTCAAATATGTTAATGAATCGAAGATATTAATAATGTACAATTGTTACATATAAAAAAAATATCGATAATCTTAAATTAGATATTACTGAAAGTTAAATTATCAATACATTAAAAATTAGAATATAACGTTCAATGAGAAAATTTTTCTAGAACTATTAATGATCTATTAATTTTCAGACATTTGCTCAATTCAAGTCAAAACATCATACGCAACAAACATTTCTGGCAACAAACACAATTTTTTTATTTTTACTACCATCCATCTATATTTTTCTGATTTTATCCTGAAATTGCTATACCATATGTAAAATGCTAAATGTGGAGAGTTAGAAAAAAAATACGAATGCCTGTTGAGAATTACAATAAAATGAGATAGAATAACACAAATCCAGCGAACGGAAGGACAGGTTCAGTCTCTGTCCCACCAGCCACCTATAATACACTCACATCTCATAACCTCACCATTACTGTTACGTCCATCTCGCTTGTTCAATCGGTCTTTGTTAGCATTTGGCCACATTTGGTATTTTACACACGGTATAGTATAATTTAAATAAATATGTGATGTGGCCAGCACATAGCTTTCTTATACCAGTATATTATATCATCCTGAAAAAAATCATTCTATTTAATTCTTCACTTACCTCAATTAAATTTTAATATCGTACCTTGAAATGTTTCATTAAAAATTTTAAATAATTAAATATTAACGTCATTTGATACTGTCAATAATAATTCATGTCATATGTTTTAATAATTTCTTCTTATTGATATTGACATATGTAACTAAATTAGACATTTCAAATGTCAATCTGTTAAATTTATCCTAACCCCATTTTATGAGGTCAAATGTATAAAAAATTTATTTAAATACTTGGAAAATATATTTTATTAGCTTGATATAGCAGACATGATTTATAATCTTTCATCAAGAATATATTTTTTTTGTAAAAGCAAATACAAAAAAGTTTGGGTAATTTTTGTCTTTGGTCTTTAGAATATGTGTATCAAATTTGAAAGCATCATCTCAAAATCTGTAGCTGCCATCACGATACTACAGACATGCGAACAGATTTTTTTCCATAAAGTTATGTTTTCTCATTATAATTCATCGAGATTCATCGAGAAATGCAATACAAAATTTTCTTTCTTTTTCCGGAAATTGTACCCTTTTTCTTCTTTCATTCATTATGTCTCTTCTGGTGGTACCACATTCACCAAATTTAATTTGTCACCTAAAATGTTGTTGAAAATCTTATCTTCCAAATTTGGGAAGCCTCCCATTAGTACATACACACACACACGCACCCACGCACGCACCTACGCACGCACAGGCACACGCACGCACGCACGCACACTCACGCACGCACACGCACGCGCGCACACACACACACACGCAGTGTGTCAGTCAGAATGGATTCAAGATGATACAAAACGTATATATCAATCAAAATCTAGAGGTCGAAAAAAATCACGATTACTCGACTTCCTTATATTAGGTATAAGAAAGTAAAAATATAAAATGTTGCTGTACAACCTTAAAATTAATATTTTATAATTGAAATATAGAAGTATGTATAAAATTAGCTAGTTTAATGTAAACTATATTGATGATTTCTACAGTTACCTGTCAATTCTATCTAATCAAAAGTTTTAATTGAAAAGAAAGTTATAAATCGACAAAAACGGTAAACAAATATAGAAACATAATGTAAATTCAGACACTAGGTACAAATTCATATTGAACATCAGAGTGAACATTAGGTCTAATAAAATTGGTCGTAATGGCAGAAAATAATTTATCATCAGGAGTTTTTTAAAATTAGTTAATGTTTTTTGTCGTTATATTAAGGCCCATGGTAAGCAAGTCTATAAAAACATGTCCTTAATCACCTCTTCCAGAAACAAGATAAAAATGTGAAATAAATTTACTGTTTTTTTTTAATGAAAAATATTTTAAAAACATCATGTTGCACTTTTTCAATATTTAAAATATATTAAGATAAAAGACACCTTTTTAGATGTTTTACAAAAATCAGTAATTTTTATTCTATTTCCACAGAAATTCTTGAAATTAATATTATGTTGCAAATTGCTTGAATTTTCGTCTTACCTATTTGTATTATTAGATGATAATAAAGATTATTTTAACAAAAATGTCACGTACCTATTTTAGTGTATCGAATACATAATTTATATTATTGCTATAAAACGATCGTATAGTTTCCAAAATTGTATCAACACTTGGCAATTCTGTTTTGATTTTTAATTTAAATATATTTTATGCACATTGCTACCTAATTTTTCTTCTTTCTAACCGATATGTATTATATCGACACATATTGCCTATTAGTTATTAAAATAGCAAATCCCATACTGTTTAACATTTAGAAAAGTTGAGAAGGTCCTGATAACCCCTAACCTTTGCCAAATAGATGGGATGTGCTCTCCAAATGGTCTAGAGGCAACTATTATTTTAATCTCATCATTCCATTTTAATATCTATTTTAAATCTCTTATCTTTAGTTTACACTTTGGCCCTCTAAATTGTCCGTGAAATTTTACGCTATTTTGTTTGAAAGGGATCGTATCATACATTTTCCAATTTTACACTTCAGTACATTGAGAAACGAGACAATCTTTCCACTAACCTCCTGGGGAAGAAAACAAACAGTATATGTATTGAAACAAAATATTGTGATTTGTTTCCATTTATATACCAACATAGACTAGATATGTAAATAGTGACGGATTTTTACATTCGTAAAGCTATTTATTCATATTAACATTTTCTTTCTTGTATGCGATTATAGCCAGAATCTCTATATTCAAACTCAGATTCAATTTTTGGCCACAGTTTACAGTTTAGGTATGGGTAATTGTTTATCTCCAATTTGTGCAGATATCGTAATGTCCTATTTACAAAGTTGTATACAAAAGTTGTACCTTTTAATGTACCTTTTTATAAGAGATTTATGGATGGTAATAACGGCAATACATAACAATAATGTAAATGAAGTTTTAACTGCATTTAATAGATATAATGAAAAATTACATTTTACCGTAGAAGTCGAAAATGACAATACAATACCCTTTCATGATGACAGAAATAATATTTCTTACCTTTTGCGCGTTAATGATCGCGGACCATGGCAAATATTGTGCATCAATGAACATTCACGTAGTTTCACGTAGTTTCTATGTTTTCTGCTGAAAAAGATCTCCTTAGTTGGGTACACGTGTGTAAAGCGAAAAAGATTTTTCGACATCTACTGACGTAATATTTGCAAACTTAAAATTAATTGTATTACAGCCAATACTGATGTGTATTTTTTTCTATTATTAAGAAATACAAATATTTTACTTGGCATCATTTTATAAAACTAAATAATCATATTTTCTATTAACAAAAGAAATATGCATCAATATTGCCTATAACTTTATATGTTAAATTTAATGGCATTTAGGACGAATTATTTGTTTTCAGTTTTCGATATTACTAATCATCTTGAGAGAATTATAATAATACATTTTTTTAAAACATAGTTATGGTTAATTTACATTATGTATTTATACCATTAATTAGGAGTTTATTTTAAATTTTATTACACATTAGGTGTTATTTGTCTGCCTGTTTTAACGTAATTAAATTAGTACATTTTATTTTAGATTCTTAGAGTTTTGTTTATGGTACAGAGATAACAGCGGATTTCTATATTATATTTTAAGGTGGGTGCTTTGCTTATATAGTGTGAGTATATGGTAAAGATATTTTATTTAAAAATATATTATTTGGTATTGGCAAGATGTAAAAATTGAATTTATATTACAAATTACTCCAATAATTTAATCTGTAAGTTAAAATAGGTTTCCCTTAAATTTGCTGTATCTATGTGGTTATTTGTTGAGTTGTTATGTTTTCTATTTGCAACATTTCATATATATTTCTTCGGTTATAATTCGGTTCTTTTTCTGGAATTTGTTTGTTGTTAAAGTTAAGTAGGTGGTTTTGTTCTATAGCGTGTTTGACGAGTGTTGTCGTATTCTGGTTTTGAGTTTTTCTGCTGTATTTCTGTGTGTATACTCTTTTATGCAGATACTGTTTTGACTGACCTATATAAGTACCATTACAATCATTGCAACGTCTGTAACAGTATTTATATGATTTAATAAACTGAAACGTTAAAAAAATTACAATTATATCTACTTAACTGAAAATGCAAAAAAATACTGTCAAATATGATTTAATACCAACGGTAAAGAAAAGAAAAAAATATGTAGATATTACTAACAGAAATATTTTAACATGATTTATATATTTAAATTGGATACCTGGTGAAAACACAGCCTTCACTCACAATTCACCTTAAATTTGTCTACATGCTTAAAAATTTAAGACACAAATCTTAAACCGGCACGCCGTGGAATTGTTATTTTTATCAGTTTATATACGGTCAATTTCAACTATATTTACTTCATGCGAGCATAAGTTTGGTGACTACGTAAAATACTACATACGCCTATGACCATCGTTAGATTGACCACCCTGTACAAGAGACGAGAATGGGAAAATAATAACTAATTGGTACCACAAACCAAATTTTTTAGAAAGATACCTAAATTTTTATTCTAATCAATCATTGAAACAAAAAATAAATATAATAAAATATATGAAATACAGATAAGAAAAATTCACTGGTCTGCAACGAAATCCTCCTTTAAAAAATTATGCTATAGGTATGAAGATTTTAATGCTCTGAATCTATTCCCGTTGGCCGATTTTTTCTATCACATCTAGATTTTTTTATATGAATTTTTTTTTTGATTTCATAAATTTTGTTTTTTTAAATTTTTTTTTTTTGTCAACATCAAGAACAGTATACATACATACAAAATAAGTTTTAGCGAGTTGTAAGAGAAAGAAAGTAAAGTCACAGCGAATACTGCGCATGCTCATATCTACTACCATAAAAATCACTGTCAATACTTTCTTCCTTTCTCTTACAACTCGCTAAAACTTATTTTGTATGTATGTATACTGTTCTTGATGTTGACAAAAAAAAATTAAAAAAAAAACAAAATTTATGAAATTTAAAAAAAAATTCATATAAAAAAATCTAGACGTGATAGAAAAAATCGGCCAACGGGAATAGATTCAGAGCATTAAAATCTTCATACTTGTAGCATATTTTTTTTAAAGGAGGATTTCGTTGCAGACCAGTGATTATCAAATGAAAAAAATAAAAATAATAATAGGGAAACATATCTAATAAAAAACAACTCTTTGATGCATCTTATACACACAATTACAAATAATACGAACAATAACAAAAGTGACGAAATAAAAAATATGTTACGAAAGTAAAATAACAATTGTTTAAAATATATGTATGTCTCTATCCTTAATGTTAGATAAATGTAATATATGGTCTTAAATTCAAAATAATCGCAAAAATAAAGGCCTCCTCAAGTACCATTTCTTGTAGCATCATGTTTAAGGGATTCAATATATAACCCACAGTATTATGTGAAATTTTATAAATGCCCCATTAATATTTTGATATATCGTAGTTATTCACAAACGGGCGACGCGCTGAGGAACAGTTTCAGACAGACGAATAAACGACGGATATGGATCCACGTGCTAAATGTACAAAAATGTATACTTTGTAATACTTTTGGAACATGTAGAGAAAGAAATCTAAAAATTATGAATATGCACCTTTTTCAGTATATATTAAAAAACTTCCATTGTTGGTATTAAATGAAAGTTTTCTAAATGTCTGATGCAATATTAATTTTTGAATGTCAGAGTTGAATGAGATTTATAAATTTAATCTATATGCTGCCGCTGAATATAAAAAAACTGGAATTTTAACTTCAGGTGAACACATTCAAATGACAGCACATTCTGCTTATTCTAGAAGTATATTTGCATTCATGTTTTGTATACATTGTTACTACAAATGCATTTGTCATCAACACGAAACATTCATAATACAACTAGGCCAAAATAGAGTACATTGAATCAATACATATGTCATGTAAAATTAAAATTCAACCTACATACCTGTTATTTTAAATGCAACAGTTATCCCATTCCAGGATTCCAAAAGGGATATATGTGAGGTAAGTAAATAATTATTATGGCATGAGCTATTGTTAGACCTATTCAATCTACAAAGGAAATATGAGAAGTAGAATAAAATGTAGTGAAAATTTTCATCTTTTAGTCAGCCGTTCATCATACTTTTATTTATACCATCAGTAACAAAAATGTACTATTAGAACAAATATTATGCAAACAGGTAAGTAGTAAAAAATTAATATTCATAACATAACATTTTTATAAAGTTAATGCATTCATGTACCTAAGAAATGTACGAACACTGAACAGAAATATTACTTTCTATTTCTTACAATTGTTTGAAAAAAAGGACATTATTGTTCTTATATATTTATTTGCATATCGAAATAAAAGTATAAAAAGGAAAACCTAATCACTAGCATGCACAAGCAAAATTGTGAGATTAATCAGTTCTCATATTTTTTTATTTCACTGAGGAATATGGTACATCACCTCTGTGGACATAATCCTCCTGCCACGACCTTCTTGGCTCGTGAAATAGTCTGCCAAGCTATCACGCATCGTGATTGCAGACCTTGTTGTGTTATTTGAACTAAGACGATTAACTGACCGTAATAGTGAAAAAAAATTACTGGGTGAATATCACCATTACTATCGTAAAACTCTACAAGACCAGTTGGACAATATTTTCGTTCTGCTACTGGAATATCTTTTTCACAATTTTGAATAAAATTATGTAGAACTAATGCACCTTGTACAATAACGTCACAGGTATCTATACTGGCTACAATAGGCTTACGGAATATCCGCCAACGGGTACTTAGTATTCCAAATGTATTTCCAATGGTTCTTCGTGCCCTAGATAACCGATAATTAAAAATATTTTTCTTTTCATCCAAATGTTTTCCAGGATGGGGTCTTATTATATTTTCATGTAATGGAAAAGCCGCATCTCTCACAACAAAGTGGTTTATTTTTGTATTGCTATTGGGTAGATTCATCGGCACTGTATCCCAACTTCCCCTTTAAGTAGTGCTTTGCCAAAACTACTTGATTTAAATATTTTAGAGTCATGATTGGAACCAGAGGCACCTATATCTACTAACGTAAATCGATAATATATGAGTCACATACGGCCATAAGCACCAAGCTGAATTTTTTTGTACTTAAAAAATTCACTTTCAGAACCATTTGGAGCCTGTATGTTTATGTGCTTACTATCTACCGCACCTACGCAGTTCGGCATATTCCATTTTTTATAAAATGTCTTTCCATCGTTGGTTGTGTGGCACTGGAAGATGGATTGGAGCAAGTACTGTCCAAAGATGTTTCACGTATCACTTTGTGTGCTGTCGTCTTTCCGACTCTATAATTGCATGCAACTTCTTGCATGGAACAACCTTCGGCTAAATAACTAAAAAAAAAAAACAAAGTATAGATTTTCATAAAAATCGGAAATATAATACGTCCTGTATCGTCATTATTAAGCGATGCTCTGGAGGCAGCGGTCTTTTAGTAACATCTTTAAGGCTAGGACCTACCAGTTCTAATAAGTATTCAAATAAATTTGGCGTCAATCGTGTATATTTAAAAAATTGATCATAATCCCTTTCAAGTCTTCTCATGCCTTGAATTAGGGTTGCATAAATTCTCTCTTTATCCCTATTTCTATTCATAGGCCTAACAGCAATTCTTCTATTTGTTTTTTTCTTTCATACATGTTATTACATTTGCAGCAACACACATAATTTATGTAGCACTGGCAACAGCCACCAATTTTTTGTTTACATTCATCTGATAGTTTTTAAATAAAATACAATATATAAATGCATAGATAGGTATAAAGATATGTTGATTTGATATATCTTGCGTCATGCATTTTTTTGTAATGTTAAAACTGACACTGACCCATTGTTTTAATATTACTGATCAGCATTACCAACCAATAATGTATCTTCGTTTTCTCGATGTACGGAGAACTCCCACCATGTTACTTTTATACTGCTATACGGTAAAAAGAAAAGGGTATTTCAATTAATATTTTCTTCAAAATGGAAACATAAATCAAGTCAGTCTTATGCAATAAGACCATGCGATCATAGTAAAAATCACACCAGTATTCCATTAAACGAATTTTTCGTTAAGTTGGTTTCCACTTTGACTGAACACAACTTGGCAATTTCGAACTTTTTTTAATGTTGGTGGATATTGAGAGATAAATTTATCTATAGTCCATATATAATTCTACCAGTAATTCATGCATAAAGGATATTCAACAAACATTCTTTTACCATTTGGAAATTGCTTTTTTATGCATTCTATAACAGGATGACAATAATATAAAATAAATTTGTATTCACTTAAAAATTATATAAATATATACAAATATAATACAAAAATTTGTTAAGGATACCCCTGTTCACCATTTTAGGCTCTTTTGAAAACCCCGATAAATTTCATAAACAATACAAATTTGATACGATTGACAATTGTTGGTATAAGAATCGAATGTTTCATTGTGAAATGTCTATAGAAAACTGTCCTGATTTTACTTAAAAATTTTCAGTGAATTGGAGATACCCAAATATCTTTCATCAAATCATTCTACACATTTATTAAAGTGAAATAATCGGAAAGCAATATTTAATTAAGTGCACTATCAAATAAATTGTTGTGTCAATAAATAAAAATAATTCTTAAATTATCCTGTTTTAACGCAAAATATAAAAATACATAATAATTTGTTAAGCGTAAAAATAATACGAAAATTTGTTAAGCCTTCAAGCAATACACGAGAGTAACTTAAGTGTTTGGAACGAATAAATAATAATAATAATAATAATAATAACATTTTCCTTGTTGATCACAATTTATAACCTGATATTCCGCCTACTGTATAAAATCTTGAAACCTTCTGGACGATAATCTCCGAAGCTACGCGTCCATTCAGAAGCGCCACTCCAGCAATCGCATATTTCTAGGCCTTCTGCCGTAGACATCTTGAGGAACCAGAAGAAGTGTGTCCTGCAATCAATACAGAAGAAATCCAAGAAGCCCTTGTTGGCGCTAAAAATTACGCTGCAGTTCAGATGGCATAAACAATTGGTGTGGAAGAAATTTCCGTCCACTCACCGCCATCTGTGCAGCAGATTCCGGGCTGGTTAGTCGAGGGGCGTACTGTGCTTATCCCCAAAAAGGCGTATTTCTCCGACCCAAGGAATTATAGTCCGAACACTTGTCTCAATTCCTGCTATAAGATATTTACACGTATCTTGTATGCAGAACACTGAGGTCCGTTGATATCATCTTCCAGCGTGGTACTAAAAAAGTCCAAGTCAAGAAAACCATGCCAAGAAAGGCATGGCAGGTTGCAAGGACAACCTGCTGATAGACCGCTGTATTACACAAGATTCTATGCAATAAAAGCGGAATCTATCAATGGTCTAGATTGATTACCACAAGGCATTTGATATAACATGTCACGAGCTACTGCTACACTTGCTCGAATACTTTGCGGTACCAGTACCACTAAAGAGATGCACTAAACAGCTGGTGCCGTTCTGGAGGACTCGCTTCACTGTAACATCTGCTGCACAGCGGGTCACGACAAAGCCCGTGACATTCAGGAGAGGAGTATTCCAGGGTGATTTCTTGAGTCTTCTCCTCTTCTGCATCTCACTGCTGCCTTTACCTATCGGGCTCCATCAAATCCGCGGATATCAATACGGACCACCTAGCGACCAGAGACATAAGGTTAACCATCTGTTTTATATCGATGGTCTTACTCTTTAGGACTCCGGAGAGCGCGAACTACAAAACACCCTTAGGGTGGTTGAAGTATACACTTGGGCAATTGGTATGGAGTTCATGTTGGACAAATGTGTAGTCGTCCACCTCAAGGGAGGACGATGCGATGCGGGAAATTCTCCGAAGATGCACAGCTCGCAGACGGAAGCATCGTAAGACATCTGAATGCCGGAGAGACCTACATATATCTAGCTGTAAAACAAAGGCACATCCAGGATGTAAAACAAATAAAGGATTCTCTCCGCGGCATCGTCTCCGAAAGATTGGTCTTCCGAACATTCGGTGAATAATAAGGTATCTGCTACTAACATGCTTGCCGTGCCGGTTCTGCTCTACTCCTTCTGAAAGCCCAAATTAGAGCTGCTGAACAAAAAAACTGTTTCGGCAGCACGTTGAAAAACACCAGGATGGTATCTTCTATAAGAACATAGAAACACTATGTTTATCGACCAGGCTTACATTCATTTTTTTTAAGTCAAGCGGGCTTAAGTCGTAGACCGAATAATTCATTATGGTCTGCCAGGATAGTGCGTTCAACACCTTGACCTACTATATGTGTTTCTCACATCAACTGCAGAACCTGCTTTTATGTGCCGGAATCGCTTATGCACTTACTTTCAGCATGTCCCATATATGCGATTTCGACTTACATCCACTGACATAACGTGGCGTTACGAGTGCTGTATTACCACTCAAGACGCTCGTATGGGGTAGACCAGACACCTTTGTTTATTACGTCTCCGGAGATATTGTCGAGAATGAGAAATGTCCTATTTACTGGAATTACTCAATCCCGATGGTCAGGCTAAGCCAACAAACCTGACATGGTCTTCCTCGACCATCAAACCAAGGTGATATATTTCATTGAGTTTTCGGCCCTTGTCGAGAAAAACATCATCTTCTGGGATTTACAGCCACTAACCTAGCGAGATGTGGGGGGAGTGGCTGTGGATATTTCCCTGATGCTACTGCCGTGAAGTATCGGAGTCCATGGGGGAATGTTCGGCATCGGTTTTAGCAAAAAAAGTAATTTATTTGTTTTGATGAAATGATCATGTTTGTTCGTGATAGAAGATAAGTTAGTAAAAAAACTTAATACTAAGATATACCGTTGATTTAAAATATTCACATTAACATAGCTAATTCTATTTTCAACACATAAGTTCCTAATCTACTAAAACTTTTAACAACTTCATTATAAAAAAATGCGGATCTCTCCTAAAGCAACTGCTGTCACCAGGAGAGTCCTTATTGTTAATAAAATTGTTTAGTCATTGCAATATATATGGACACTAAGCTCATTTAATTATTCGCTGTGTGTGTGTTCTTGTTTATAATCATCTGGTGATTTAAGTTAAGTTAGAGATATAGTTCGTGTACCGTATAATGAGCTTTAGTATTACATGAGAAGTTACGTCTCTTCTAAGTGTCAAGACGCATTACTATACGCCACAGCAATAACTGTAATCCATATCTCTCGGCTCTCATGTTTTATTATGTTTGTAGTTGTAAATAATAATTTATAGCATAATTATTTTAACATGCTTTATACAGGGTGTCCGAGAAATCATGGATTTTAGTATGCATATGCAGAAATTCAGAAAACAAAAAAACATCCTGCTTGGTACCAAAACGAGTTAACAAGGACGACGGATAATAACAATCCATTTCCATCCAGTGTAATAGCTACAAGACAGTGAATCTCAATCTCGGTTAAACTTTTGGGAACAGAACGAGAACCCTTAGATTTTATTTGATAACTACAGATGAAGCAACATTTACAAGACTAAGTATTTTATATATGATAAATAAGGCGGAAGAAAATCCCAACGAATCAGTTCCACACTATTTTTAATTCAGTTTTCTATTTCTCTTTGTTACCAGTGGATAACTATTCAATTGGACTGTTTGATTTAACCGCAAGATTAAACGGAAATTGTTATTTACAATTTTCAGTTAATAATTTACAGCCATCATTACAAAATGTTCCGATGAATATTAGACGAAGGATATTGTTCATACAATATGGTGCACCTGCTCACTGTCCACTAAATAAAAGAAATGATCTAGACCATACGTTGAATTGGTTCTGAGAGCACTGTTTTATAGTCAGCCTGTTCTCCAGACCTAACTCCCATATATTTCATTTCGTGAGGTCATTTAAAAACAAACATTTATTCGAAAAATTTTAGTACGTGATAAATTCTAGACAAAAATTCAAGAACTACACTCTAAAAACATTTATTGTAAATTTATTACTACAGTTTTTTGTTCGTTTGTTAATTATTTAATGTGTTTTATTGTTGCGTTTAAATTCTTGAAAAATTATACTTCAATTTAATAATGAATGACCTTTGTTGATGTGCATACGCAAAAATGCTCTTTATTGAAATAACTTGGTTATTATTAAAGTTGTCGAAAATGTGTAAAAAAAATTTCATTAACAATTCGTGAGAACAATTTTGAAAATTTTTGTTGCATTTTTTTTTCTTCTAATTTTGAATCAAAAAAATAATTACGTCGCGTTTAAGAAATATGACATTTTACTTTGTTTTTTTAAATGAAACGCTGTATATTTTAAAATATTTCGATTTTCCTCATTTTCCTGATTTCAAAAACACAAACGTGTGTCATGTTATTTCAAACAATTTTTGAAATATTTGGGTTTTGGTATTAAAATATCGATAATGATTTACTTAAATGTGGTGGCATTTGAAAGGATGAAGAAGAATTCACCATGACAAATACTGATTTTTGAGGAACCTTACTTCGACAAGTAAACTGCATCTTTATTTCTTAAATGCAGTTATTTTGTTTTCAAAAACAACTATGTTTAACAAACTCATTAACGATATTTTAATACCAAAATCCAAATATCTCAAAAACTTTTTGAGATATTTGAATGAAACATTCCTAAATAATATTAAATGGTAATATATTCTTACATGTGTAGGTATTATGCAATAAATCTGTTTTCTTTATAAAAATGGGAACAAAACATTAACGGTTTTTATCAGGTCATTGGAGGGCTTGCTGCTATAAAAAACAATTACTTACTGAGCGTCATTCTGAGGAGAAAAGGCTTGGTATTGCTGAGAGTTCACTAGCTTGCGCGGTCGCTTGCCTATCACATTTACGCCCACTGCCCGATGCTGAATATAAGTAAATTCCTCTAAAAATGGTGTTTATAAAACGTCTATGTGGATAACACGTACCAGATACGTAAACAGTGCGAAATTAAAGGCAACAAAGGTTAACCTTTCTAAAATATCTTGTTCCATTCCTTTAGAGGAAGTGAACTTGTGGATTAGTGGTTTCCTGGAATTGCAATTTAACGACAAAGAATTATATTTAACAAATTGTAAAAAAATGCTTTCGTGTAACGTCAAAGCAAACATTAAGGGACACATTTCCTCAGACTGTCATAAAAAGTTTCTGAGTGATAACGTTACTGATAGTGACAGACAAACAAATTTGAACTTTAGTGAAAATGATGGTTGGTCGTAATATATCGTGCACAAAACTAGATAATCCACTATTTAGACAATTTTGTAAAAGTGTATTAGTGGGTAGTATAGCAATGTTCAGGTGCCATCGGAAACTACACTAAAAAAACCCTTTGTCACAAAAATATTACAGCATTAAACAAAAAATGTATACTAAACTGAATGACAAATACGTCTGGATTAGCGTTCATGAAACCACCAACGACTGCGGCTGGAAGGTGGCACATGTTTTAGTGGGTGGAGGAAAATTGTTCAATGCGCGGATATTTGATTTCATCTAAAGTACTAGAAATTACAAATTCTAGCACTATAGCAGATGTAGTTCACTGCACTGCAGTGTACATTTTTCAATTATCGGGAAATATTGCTGAAGCAGTAAAACAAAATTTCGAAACTGTTTTGAAAAAATAATCCGGGATTTCTTACGATGCCAAGTATAGTGGACCTTTTAAATGACAAAATGACAAAGAAGTAGACTTTTCCACACGAAATATAAATGTGGCATCTTTGAAAAATTCAAATATTTTAAATATGCGCTAATTACATATGTCGACGTCACAATACAAATGGATTTTTAATTAGAGGCACCGAAGATTAACTCCGGAAAATGTACAACAAATATTTGTAATATACTTTTATACTTGTGATCGCTACTTAAACATACATCTGTGTTAGTGTTACATTCACCAATACTTGCAGCCTTCTTCGTATTACCTTGGATGTTACCGAACTCGCAAAAGTAACCACAAGTCAAGATAATTGTGTCATATATGCATAAACATTTTACGCGGTAACACATCACCTAGAGGCAACCCTGGAATTGAAGTCATTTATCGCTGCCTCCCGATCTCTAATTATGTATGTATGTATGTAGTGTCGATGGGCGAATATCGTTTGCGTTCCTGGTGGCTACCTGCTTAACGACCATTTATTTAGTTTATTTCCTTGCTAATATGTAATTTGTTCAGTTCGAAAACAATCTAGCTAGAAATCTGTTATGTGTACGGTGAGTATATAGACGTTTTTTATTCATTCAATATTTTCTGTTTAGTGTGATGCATTAGTGGACGTAAAAAATGGCGAGGAAGACCGCCTCTTCACAAAGTGATGTTTTGTTTATTGTTATGTATAGTGTGGGGACTGTCATACGTAAATCCGCTTCAATCATTAGTAAATTCGCTGTGACAAAACATATATCATCGGAAAAATACCAAACGTTGATTGGCATCCACCAGCTGGAGATGACGCAGGAGATACAAAGCACTGATGATGGTTTGATGATGAGCGAGAGAAGAAATGGAGTTGTTAAATAACGTTAGGCGCCACTCGATGATTAAAATGAGAAAATTTGGAAAGTATAATAAAATAATTTAATTGGGGGCTGTGATGCTGGCAAACTCATAAAAGTCGTGCCGGATGCTTAGTATGAATGACACAATGTATGGAAGAGCGCTAGAGTGGCTACAGATGTGTGGTAGCGAGATTTGAGAAATTATAAACTGCAATGTGGAGACCGACCCGCTGCGCTTGTGCGACTGGTGCGGCATCTCGGGCGAGTAGAGCAGCTGACAATAATAGGTCTAGCGAGTGTAATGAGACGGAGATTATTAAATAGCAGGCAGTTCGGTGATGGGAGCTTTGAATAGTTACAGATGAGAATCCAAAACAATCATGAAATTCGGAAAATTGGCTGTATCGTGGCTCTCGGGCTTGTTAGTAATCAGTGTTTTATGGGAGCAGTAGATATAGGTTAGACAAGGCCTCCCGATGTGGCCTGAATGCCGGGAGAGAACTTAACAGTTTTACTGAAGTTTTTAGAAACTAACAAATTGTGGTGTGGTGCCTAACGGGCTGATGGAGCGCCGTAAGAATGGAATATCATTTATTAAAAATGAGTCTAAGCTCATTTCAAAGTTGGTAGAAGGAGCACGCAAACACACTTATAAAATAAGGGTGCACAATAATAAAATTAAAGAAAAAACCATTGTAAAAGGTAAGACAAAGACGATGAAACAGGAGTTATGTAACGGTAAAATACTGTTCACTGTATTGTCTGCTCCTGTATTGCAGTTTGCCCCTGTTATTTACATCATGACATCCAAATTCCTTAAGTTTATTAATCTATCTATTGATACAGAAATATTTGTAAACAAGTTTCACAATATGGTAGAAATGAACGTTTTGAAGTCCAAAAATTACAAATTTGTCCTAATGGGTATATTATCTGTGACCTATTTTCTATATCTAGGTAAGATACAATTAGTACCTCTTTTTTGGAACACTACAAATTGTTAGTGCCTGTTGTAGCGAAGAAACGATTTAAAAAACCTGTAATCTTCTTTGATTTTGATTGTGATTTTTTTTTCCGAAACAAGTCAAAATTAAGTGATTCCGTTCTCTTTCGTTGAATCGTCGCGAATATAAGAGAATTCGGGTCACACCGGGAACATTCACGCAAACAGCCAGAGGAACGAGGCGCTATCCATAAAGATTGATCTACAAAGGCTGACGCCGCGTAGATCGCCTAGTGCAAGGTCGTCGATATAGTCATATACTTTTTTCTGGATCCTAAGCCTAATTTTTTGCCAGGGTTCAGGTTTCATTACCAGAGCTTAGCCCTGACCAATTCCCGTCTGGCGGCCCCGGATACTGCTCATTACTTTTCATTATTAATCAGTTTTCCGAAATAATTTACATAAAAATGAGCTGTTAACATTGTCATGTTTCCATAAAAAGAAAATATTTATACATACATTAATTGATATTCCATCAGGGCATAAACTAGTTTTACATTTATGCTAAACAAGTGCTTCTGACGCAATTTTATTCAGAAACCCTATACAATTTACATAGCCAACTAAATATTACAACTTCAAAGTTTTTAAGTTATTCAACAAGAGATTATGGTAATAAACAAGAAAGCGGAGAGCAAAAGTGAGTTGATATTTCAGTAGAAGAATTCAAAGTATGCCATACAGCAACAGATATAAGTGATTTTGCTGTATCGATTACACACTCCTGTCTATTCTGAAACTCTTGAAACATTTAAAGGGCGGTGTACAAAACCATGGTGTAGAATCTCTTTGTTCTTTCCAATTGTTACTTTCGAACAACTTTTTAACGATAAGAAGACGGAAAAAAAAACAGACAAGTAAAATCTTAAATGTCAGTGATTTCTTTGAACCCCTTTCAATTGTTATGAGAATCGCTGCTAAAAGCTGAAATGATTGTGCTGGTGATTTGTTCATGCTACCGTTAATATAAAATTTCATAATGCGATTATTTAATTAAATACTATTAAATTGTCAGGAAAAAAGCAAAGGCGATTATTTGTAATGGTATTTGATTTGACGACATTTCTTAAGGGCAAATTAACAAAATTTTAAAAATCAAATAAAACCTTTTAAATTTATCATTGAGACCATGATATAAGTTGTTTCTTTTTTTTTTCATATTAGATATATCTGCAATTTGTCTTCATATTTATATTTAGTCATTTTTAGTCATTTACGCAATAAGTACAAAATGCAAGTGTTTATTGGATACAACGTGAAAATTGTCCAACGAGACCATTAAGCCGAATTGGAAAACACGTCAAGTGTAATAACATTTTTTGCACGAATTTGCATACACTATTTTTTTCTACTACGATCATGTAAAAAGCGAAAATTATATATTGTGTATCAAATACTGGCTTGTACTCGGTGTCCGTCCACCTTCATTTCACAAATATTTACTTTATTTTATTAGACAGTAAAATTAAATCCGCCACTTCCACAAGAAACACAGCTCTATTCTCGTTCCTAGCTTGGCTCTCTCTAACCTCTCGATGGTGGTGTTTTTACAGTCATATTCATATTTCCTGGCGTCCTTGTGACATAATAATTGCTAGCTAATCACATCAATTTTCTCGCTTGATTTTCTTAATCGGAGTAAGAGTAGTTCTGACGCATCCGATAGCAACCAAAATTTGTTAGCACTTCGCGCCTCGGGCTCTGTCACGCTGCTGTTAGAGCAAACTTAATAATTGCATTATAGTTTATATAGCATGTATATGTATGTGTATGTATATACGTGTATATATATTTAATTGTGTTGTACCTTTTCATATTATATATCTACTTATTTTTGTTTTGTTTATTATTCACTTGTTTGGCAAAGTTTAAAAACACCTAGTTTGGGTGAGACTTCGCCAAATTCATCCTTTTGTATTTAATTTATTTCTTACAGATATTAATTATGCTTAACTGTATTTAACTGTACTGGATGAATAAAAACGCTTTATTACTATTATTATTTCTAACTAATTTTAAGTACTAAAACAATTCATCAGCTCAGTGAAGTAGTTAACTAGAAAGCATGGTAGCTGTGGGTGCGAATTCTACCATGGACACTGGCAATGTCGATGGGAATGGTTGCGTGTCTTCATTTTGGCATAAGTGTAACCCTCACCCGTGCATCTTTGGCTTTCGAGTCGGTTGTTGTCTAATTTCTCTGATGTTTATTTATTTCCTTCCGGTTTCCCGACGCTGGACAATCCTCCCGTGGCCTCCGAACCTCACAGAAGGAGCACAAGCATATTATCTACAACTACATCCCGCAGTTAGTGGCTACAGTATAGTATAGTAAGAGAACCTAGAATGACCGTATTCTGCATTTGGCCTGCCAGCCACTCGGCTGATTCGTGACAGGCCATTATTTTCTTCAGTTCTAAGAGCAGCGTAGGCTTTATCACTCCGAGTACAACGGTTATTAGAACAACCATCTTGATAGTGTAGCCTGGATACTGCACATGAATCTCGTACCAGACTTTGCGATATTTATTCCGTTTTTCCTTCCTCTTTAGGGTAGTTTTTCTCTGCAGGTGCCGAAAACTCGATGGTGTACATATCTCTGGTGTTTATTTTGTATTCTTATTATTATTATTATTTTTCGGTAGAACCGATGCCGAACAGTTCTCCTGTGGACCTTGACACTTCACGGGAGTAGCGCCAGCGCATTCTGTAGATACCAAAATCGTGTGCCCTAAGCAGAAGGAGAAAACCTAGAATGACCGCCTTCTGCATTTGGTCTGCCAGCCACTCGGCAGATTTTTGGCAGGCAGGTATTGTCTTCAACTCCGAGTGCAACGTAGGCTTTATCACTCCAACTACACCGATAATTAGGACGACTGTCTTGACCGAGTAGCCTGGGTACAGCACTTGGAGCTCACACCAGAGATCGCAATATTTCGTCCCCTTCTCCTACTCTATCAAGGTGATATTTTCTCGGCAGGGGACGAGAACTCGATGATAAATCTTGGTTTGATAATCGAGGAGGACTATGTCAGGCTTGTTGACTTCGATTAGCCTGACCGTCGAAAATGAATAATTCCAGTAAATCCGGCACATCTCGTTCTCGACAACGGACTCAGTATCTCCGAGGACGTAAGGCAGCACTAGAATAGCATTAATTACGCCGTGTTATGTCGGTGGATGTAGGCCTAAAGACGATATCAGAAAACTACACGCCACACTGCTTCGATAGACCAAGGTGTTGATAACACCATCCTAGCAGGCCATAATGAAAATCTCGGTCTCTGCCTTAATCCCGGCTGACTTTAAAAAGACAAAATGTCAGCTTGGTCGATAAATCCAGTGTTTATATGTTCCGACAGAAGACACCATGCTGAGGTTCATCGACGTGCTGAGGAAACAGTTTTCCTTGTTCAGCAGCTCTAATTTGGGTTTTCAGACGATTTGGCTGAAGCTCAGTGACTGACTCTAAATCAGCACCTTGCCGGCCTCCTCGCCTGGTGTCGATTACGAGACCGAGTTCATCTGCGGGCTCTTTTTGCTGCTTTGAACAATTCTGCGTCTACTCCTACAGTTTCATGATGTTTCATATACGGCAAGAGGAGATCTGAGAGCTCCTGAGGATGTTGCATACCATACTCAGTACTACTCTGCCATGCGTACACTCCAGGTCCAACAGTCTCGCACCCTCCCACGTTAACGTGGGTGGTACACAGGAGGAATGGACGATCCAGGATGAATATTTCTGTGAATATTCATCATCTTGCGGATATGTCTATCTAATTCGCGTAGCTCGTCTACTGTCCATTTCACCACTCCAAAGGAGTAGAGCAGAACCGGAATGGCAAGCATTTTAGTCACAGACATTTTGTTCATTCCCGGAAGTTCGGAAGACCAAATCTTTCGGAGGCGGTGTCCGTGATTTATTATTATTAATTATTCTTAAATGTTGTTCTTGTTCGTTTTTAATTTTAAAGCCAAATAAATTGTCGAATTGATAATGGGAGTTGGCACCCCACCTTTTGTTTTGTTTAACAATTTTAAATCCCCCAGACTCCATCCTCATCCAGGGATTAAATATTTGTATATAAAAATTTTAAATAAAACTGTTTGGAATTTGAAAGCGGTGTAGTTAATTTATTTTTTATCGCTTGTTGATCTGCAACAAATAAAAATTATGTTTGGATTCACTCAAATTAACAAATGAAAAACTCAGGAAAGCTACAAAATTCACAAGTGACATGGATAAATTGTATGAATAAAACTGTCAACTTTGACTATTCGCATTTGTTCCAAGGTAATTCTCTTAGTTTTTCATTTGATTAATTTGAGCGAATAATCTAACACCATAGTCAACTAAATCCAGTTAACTGAGCAATACCAGTCTGTCGAATCACCATAATTCGTCAACACGTTTTCACATTGCACGACACGATATTGTGGCGATATTCATTGGTTTCAGTGAGTTTTTTGTGCGTGAACTTGTCATGGCGGCATATAACAGAAGACTTTACTTGCTCTATTTTCCATATTTGAGGCGAAAGAAAAGAATTGCTAGGAGACGATATTGGATACACCCTATTGTACACGCTAGGGAGCATTTTATGCCCTTTTTAAAAGGTTGCGAAACAAAATCAGAAATTTTTCAACTATTTTCGTAGGACTGAATCTACATCCAACTACTTATTATTCATCTACAGGATAGTATAAAGATACATGATACGCACTTTATAATTCCACTAATTCAATCAATGTTACTACATTGTATTTAAATGCGATATTCCCGTTTGTTCATTAAAACAAATTAAAAGCGTACCTTGAAATATTTCATGATAATGGGTAAAACATTTTTTTAGTTTATTGTTTATAGCCCAACTTTTGTTGTCTGATAGAGATAAAGCCTTTTGAACACTCAAATTTCTTAGTATAATATTAAAAATATTATTACACCGAAAGTCGGTGTCATCTACTGTCACCTACAAAAACTTATTTCGTACATCCTCTATAACATTGACCAAAACAACTTAATACACACTTGGTAGATATGTTTTACGTAACGTATGACTATTAGGTAAAGAAAAACTACATGCACAGAACATGACACACAAATCATAAAAAAAATCTCTTTTGTAACTGCCCCGGCAATATGTCGATGGATAGCCGAATTTAAATGTCTTTTACAATCATGGTGTATATGAAATACGTAACGTCGATTGCATGGAGTACATAAAGTATGTGTACCATCTGTTGTAGTCATCATAGTTTTCATTCATTTTTTTGTAGTTTATGCACAAACGGTATGACGGCGCCATTGCATTGTTAAAAGCGTTTTATGCGACAACCAAATCAAATACCACCACTTACCCTCACGCTTTCATGTTGCTGAGATAACTGAACTGGGGACATCGTTAGTAATGCAAGAATCCGTATTAAAATATCTGAATATTGAAATAGTCGGATTATTCCGAGTACTCTGGTTGCAACAATGAGGAATCGCAATAATCGAGTACGAATGAGGCAGCCACTCCGCCTCCGGCCACTACACTACAGTTACGGCCGATAAATGAATGATACGTATTATTCGTAATATATCATAATCAATTCATCACGAATTTTTATGCCGTATAGGCATGCTCCCGCATGCACGTCATCGTGTGAAGAAGAATGCCAATAGGGTTTCTGCTTTTTTGTGCTAATAGTGTAGAGACTAGCAAACGGATGTCTGACAAATATATTACTAATATATTTGGTGTCTGAATCTGAATTGCTAAAGCAAAGGAGAGACTGCCTTAGTGATATGTTACTCTGTTACTTTAGACAGTGGTGTGGCAAATTCGTGTCTAAAAAGTTTTAGATAAAGAATGAAACAAAACAGAGATTTTTATTTTTTATTAAGAAAAAGTAAAATATTAATAAACAGAACAGAAAATCTTTGGTTTAGTTACAATTATCTATGAATCAACAAAACATAATGCGAGATTTCTCTAAGTTTAAAAATAAAAACAGTTGTTTTAAATATTTCTGTTATGTCATTCAACATTCAATTGATGGTCGAGTCCATTTCATGAGTTTCCCCACCCGTATTATTTCGTTCCTAAATAGCATTCGATTTCGAGATATGGTACGTAAGATGATTAATCCGAATACCATTTTAATCCGATTCCGTAAAATCCGAATATCAAAATTATCCCAATATTTACAACGCTAGATACCACCGGCCAAACTGCCAAGCTGCATATAATTATACTTGGAAAAGTTCCGGATAATCGTAGAATCCTTGCACCTTCCTTATTAGATATGATTGTATAGTTGAAGAAACCTATATTGTGACGGGACGTCCGGGGTAAGACGCTAAGGAACGCAGAGCCGGATTTAACTGTATTGTTCGTTCGTTTACTTTTTTAATGTAGGTTTTTGTGCTCAGTTTAGCTAGCAACAATTTAACATTTGTACAAAAAAGTATCAACTTGAAATAAAAGTACTGAATTTAACGTATTGACTACACATTCACCAGTTACAGTATTCAAGTTCGCTTAATATAAATTGTTACTACCCAGCAAGAACCGCGAGGAGGTATGAGGAAAGGATGGGTATGGAATATTAGTACAGAATAAAGAGATTATTTAAAAAGTAACAAGAAAGCTTTAAAAACAAAATAAAAACAAAAAATATACTCCCAAATAGTAACAGAAACAAATATTTTTCTCAATAAAACAACTAAAAATAAATCTAATAGTTATTAGTTATTACTACAATAAAAACATAAAGACATATTTTTGTCAAAATGAGAAAAAATAATAACATTAATAAACAATAACATCCTGAAAAAGAGATGTTTCTCAAGCTAATTGAACTACGAAAGCACAAAAACGGAATTAAATAATGCAGTTGATTCACTTCTTCACTTCACATCATTTCGCTTTACATTGCTTCTTTCTCCGAATCCTCGCCCTTCTCACCCTCTTCTTCATTTTCAGACGAACTACTGTCCTTGTTCAAATTTATAATAAATTTATTTCCACTATTTATATGAAATTTTGCAAATTTTAATTAATCATCCTCAATTGTAATTACTTTTCTAATTCTTTTTTCCCAATCTTCTTTGTTAATTTTCAACACTTCATTTTGAATTAACTCTACGACTTTTTTATCGAATTTCCTTTTTCTGACATTTTTCTTCAATTTACATTAAAGTAATTCAATCGGGTTGAAAATACAGAAATATCGTGGTAATATCAACACTTTGTGGTCATATCTCTCCGCTACATTATCTATAATATAATTCTTCCAACAGTTGTGCTTTATTATAATTTTCCTCATAATAGAGATAATGTTCCATTAAAAAAATTTGTAACTCAAAAGATTATTGTAAAAAGATTATTGTAAATAAGGCAAATTTGTTTCGCTTGCTCGTTCAAATGTAACTGATTTTTACTTACTGAAAACACTAATGAACTTTGATTTTCTTTATCACTGTAATCACTATCACTTTCATTTTCACAAACACAGTAAGATGCAAATGTAGAGGCTCTCCCACGGTCGAAACATTTTTACATAAAATACCTTCTTAAATTATATTCAAAAACACACCAGCAAATAAATAGATATAAAATAATTATTACTTATATTACACTATTACACAACTCACTGCAACACGATAACCGTCTTAAATTATTTTCAACACACTCCAGCAAATTAACAGATATAAAATAATTATTACTCATACTTATTAAAATATTTTCAAAAACAAGCCAGCAAATAAACAGATATTAAATAATTATTATTATATTATTATGCATACAAATATGTCAGCACTGCTAGAGTGATTCGGTAACAAAATTAAGTGCGGCTCTGAAGTATCACGACATGTAAGCTAAACTCCACTGTGGTCGCGTGCCAGCAAAACAACAACCATCGTTCTCGCTTTAATATAAACGGTGTAAAAGACGCATGTCCCGTCACAATATAGGTTTCCTCAACTATACTCGTTGCATATATTAGAGGTATATAAATAAACACCTAATGAATTTTCTTGTGGTGTATTTGTTAGTATTTATATTTGTTTTATAAGTTGTTCTGAAAAATGGTTTACATTTCCAGCCTCTGATTATTATCTCTTGTATTAACGTTTTGTATTTATTTAATTAAATTGTTTAGATAATTATGTCCATTATCCTTATTACAATATACATTTTCCTCTTAACAATATGCCATTGTCTTATGTTTACACATTTTGCAAGTGGTAAATACAAATGTAGGTAAAACTGACGCCTCCTTATTGGAGAAAAACAAAACTTCTATATTCATGTAAAACGTAGAAGACCCTGTCTGTTAGTGTAAAGATTGTTGAATCTAACCATAGTTAGCTAAATCTATTAGGGCCGGTATATCCACCTCCTGGTAAAGTTACCGAACAGATAAAATTAAGAATAAAATTGTTAAACCAATAAAATAATAATTACTATTTATATATTTTTGCAGAACAGTTATTCCATATGAGAATATATATCAGTGATCAGTTTTTTGCAAAAGTAGTGACGTAATAATTAATATAAATATTTTTGGTAGCTAACAGCCACTCTACCAGAAGGTGGATATACTGGGTCTTGTTAAATTTAGATGACTATGATCTAACGAGTAATTCAACAATTAAATTACAAAAACGTTTGGAAACCATCATCTAAAATCTACCCGTAGTCATAAATCACAAACAAACTTTGTTGTATTAATATCGCATGTTTTCACGAATATAAATGTTTCTGAATGTTTTCCTATTAAACCCTTGGAAAGAAAAATATTGACAATCTTCTGGGGAACATATCCTTTGAAATTGTGATTAGTTTTTAAAGTTGATTACTTTGTGGTATTTTTTAAATAAATATTGTATGAATTAATAAAAATGTATTTCTCTAACATCAGTTTTTATGTACAAACGTAGAAAATATCCTACCCAACATAAGATATACAATGTTCTGTTGGGTTTTGACGGATAAGTAAAGGCGTTTAGAAAGTAAATATGTACCTAATATTAACATTTCACTAACAAGCTAAAATTACCACAACCTCGACTATTAAATAAATATAGTTTAAAAAAACTAAAAAACACGCTTTTAAAGCACATCAAACTAAAAAGTGAAAAATAATTATTAATATAAACTGAAAACAATAATGAACGAAAAATACTAGTATTATTCGTTCATTATTGTTTTCAGTTTATATTAATAATTATTTTTCACTTTTTAGTTTGATGTGCTTTAAAAGCGTGTTTTTTAGTTTTTTTAAACTATATTTATTTTTCACTTTTTTAGTCTGATGTGCTATGAAAGCGTGTTTTGTAGTTTTTTTAAACTATATTTATATTGCTTATTGATGCTGATATTATAACATATTACGATCCAACAGATATTTCTGAAAAAAAAAATTTTTATTTCAGCCATGGGATTTGAACTCACGCCCGAGGAGTCCGTCGTTTCGCGTCGACTAAGACTTGCCCGCTCGGCCAACGACCGAACTGAGAATCACGAAATATACTTACAATATTAAGCCTCTTGTTCTCACGCAGAGGATACGTGAGGAAAGGACTGGCGATCCTGATCAGGATAATGATATAAACTTATCAAATTATTGTGTTGTTACCGGTTCTTCGTAAGTGTACAAAGTTTCAATTAAATCTGTCCGTTTAAAGTGGGTCAAAATCGAGTCCAAAGAGTCGGTTACAAACAAACAAACAAACAAACAAACATACAAGTGAAGCTAATAAAAGCGTGTTAAAAAAACAATGATCCGGACATCTCCACACTTGTTTATATTTTGCAACACTCTCCCATCCGATTGCTGGCATAACACAATTAACTTGGGGTTGTACTCATTAACCGGTAGCTCAGTTAGGAGGTCGTGAATAACGGCTTAGATTGATTTGAGTTCTCACCAAAATCTAGGCTGAGCGCCAGGACTTTTGCAAGTACCAAATAATTAAAAGTTTACTTTAAAGGGTAACGATAACACCGGTTTCGTGAACAATTTAATTACTTCACATCATCAGACATTGTTCACGAAACCGGTCACATTAATAAAGGAATTTTATGAGAATTTTTCTGTTTCCTTTATCATGAATAATTACTCATATGGGATCAACCTATCTACGTTATAAAAGATATTATTAAATTAAAAGTATAATGAACTTGTAAGAATGTATGTACAATATTTACATTGGCTCAGATGGCCTCTTTTAGTCAAAAAATAAAATTTTGGGTTGAAGACCAACAAGAGAAACAAAAAAAAATTGATATGACGTTATTTAAAGAAAAAGAAACAAAAAAAGAGGTGATCTCTGACTGTGACACTACCCTGTAGAAATCATGAATATGAGTCGTCATACAATGTAGAGCCGCGTGGGCTGGAGAAGTAATTTGCAACGCTGCAGTTTCTGTGAGAAAGAACTGATAAAGAACTGGCGAGCGAATGTCGGGGAGAAAAAAGGAGAGATCAAGTACGGGCATCGAAGAGTAGAACACGCGGGCGGTGTCGTGATTAGATTAAAACCAAATTAAAATCGAAGTAAATTATTATAAATAATTGTAGAACAAAAAATTTTGCCCAAAATTATAAATAAATGATAGGTAGTTAACTAAAAATAAACTAACTATTTTAGCCGTGTGTAATGAGTGAACATTTGAACATTTTAAAGATAAAACTTAAATAAATAAATTTGTGGGTTAAATATAGGTGTATTGATGCACCGACAGTGGCCACGAGAGCCGAGACGTTTTGGAGAAAACTAATAAGTATACATTTGAAATTGTTTGTTTTGTAGTTTGAATCATTTTGATTCCATTTACTCGTAATCGAGATTTGGGGGTGGTTTTATAAGTCACACTTACTTATTTGTAAATACTGATCCTCTGAGAAAGAACAAAATTTTTATAATATGCTGTTTTTCTAAATTTTAAAAAATTAAATTTTTGTCTTATTTGTTTATTCAGATCATATTTTAACAGTTCGAATGTTCATTTCTTTTAATAAACCTAACAGAAAACGTCAAACGAGTTGTTTTTTTTTCCATTTTTTTCTTTAAATCCTGTAGTTCTTGAAGTGGCAAAACTGGGGTTGAAAAATCAATATTTGGGCTACGAGCACCGTCTCTGAAGGCTTGGGGTTCGGTCCACGTTACCTGCAGGCCCTACTAAGGGTTTGTAACATTACAAAAATTCTTCTGACCAAATATAAACGTTCACTGGGGATGAAGATCTTACGTAACTTCAAATGGGTCAGTCCTGCGAAGAATCCACTAATGGCTAAGCTATGAATACGTTCGGTGTCAGTTTGATTTACCACTGTCCGTACTGCAGTTACCGTTGAGACGAAATGCCAGTTGTATAAAATATCGTTTTCCTGCTCCACCCAGTATTTAATGATCAGGTTGATCCACCAGTTATCCTCTTCTCTTGGTTCAGGTATTTACATAAAAAGGGGAGAGTTTTATGAGATCAGTGTTATAGGTAAAACAAGGTAAAAAGCTGTGATGCTTGAATTTTCCAGCTACGTAGACAAAATATGAGAGTTAAAATTTACAGAGTAAATTGCAAACTAAATAAACTAAGATTGGTATTCCACAATATTTTAGGAAGTTGAAGACTTTAACTAACTTAAGTATAAATAATGGCTACGTTAAATAGAAAAAATACTAGTCCAACAAATAAACTAGGTATAGCTATGATAATAAACAAAGTGAAATAGGTATTCACTATATTTTAAGATATTTTTACTAAAAGAAGGTAATCTTCAAGAAAATGAGAAGGATAACGTAAATAAATATTTGCTAAATATGAAACAATATGATAATTGTCAAATTAAAGGTAACGTTAAGTTAAATTATTTATTGAGTCCTCGTAGAGAGGTAATAATGAATTCCAGATAAAGTTAAATAAAGATATATAGTTTGACTATATATGCTGATAATTAAAGTTTATTTAATTGTCAGATAACTAGGCAGGTATTTTTGCCAAAGAACTAGGCAGGGCTCTACTAGAGCAGCGTTTCTTACTAAATACTAAGTAAATGTTCAAGTAAGCACTCGATATTTTAAATTTAGAACAACCTTACGTTACTGAGGTCTGGTTGGTAAATATATGCACTGGTATAAAATGATCCACCACAAAACAAATGCACCACATTAGGTAATTCTCACAAAGGTTATAAATAAATAGTTTTAGTCCAAAAAGGGGTACTAATTTCCAGATGTCACCAGTCAGCACTTTTCACAGAGCTACTAACGTAGCCAAGTGACCTAAAACATCAACAGACAGAGACAGAAAACTACTAACTGAGATACAAAATGGCGACATCCGTTGCCGGGTAAATCTAAAATTTACGATAACCGAAAGTTTAAATTATCACACGAAATTATTACAATATCAACAAGGCACGATAAATCGATACTAATCGATATTTATGATGGCTGTTCCAAAGAACAACCAATATGTGACTGATCACCGACAAGCAAATTCGCTCAAGGCGTAAATTAAGATAAATACGATACGATATTATTATGAAAATTACCTCAAAGATACGTTAAATCAATATAGCAACTTTTTAAATAATGATGAAATTATACAATATTTTCTGATGAAATTTGAAATCTGTCGTTATATTATTATTTTCCACCTGATTCTGGAAAAAAAATGTTTCGTAAATATTTTACAAATCGTTTTAAAAATAACCTTGGAGAATCACAATTTTTCCAACTTCTTTTCGCAAATTTCAATCGCAATTTTTTTTCTGCAAAACTTCTTTATTCATTCTTGATAGTTACACCTTAAAGTATCGCTTGGGTCCCATGCTCCAATACTAAGATGTGACATAGCCTAAATTTCACACAACCAAATTTGTAAAACTAAAAGTACAGTAAAATTAAAATTCAGTAAAGATTCTCCATTTCTTCACAAATGAGAGTATTTTTGCAAATGTTGCCACGCTGAGATGCCTTTGCACTTTTGACGCGAGTTAAAATTAACCTGGAAGTCTTATTAAACCATGCCTGCATTGAAAGGAATCCGTTTATCAAATCTACGGTTTACAAATTGATTTAGTAATAATAATTGTCAAAGCAAACATTGTTCGGTCTAACGGGATTTTCCAGAGGTATGTGACTGGTGTTGTTTAAATAAGCACTCTGGGAAATTTCAATTTCTAATGCTTAAATTAGGATATAGCTCAAACACGCAAATGAAAATTGCCGAGAAGTGTTTCCATAAAATTATTGAATGAGTGAACTCTGCCCCTGTTTTGAATCAATCTACTTAAAAGTAAGATCCATGCAGAATTTTAAATATCGAATTAGAATGTAATACAGTTGTTATAACTTCTTGTGAGACAGTGACGGATTTAGGGGCAGGCGGTATACAGAGAGGTCGGATTCTAACAGCGAATTTTATCTAAATGGTTACCAAAATTTTAAAAAATCGCAATTCATATTTTACATGAATTTAGATATTAAGATTTTATTATACCTAACCAAAACCTTGAGTTTTGTATATACATACAAACATCACTATACGTTATATTGTATATAACACTTACGCTGGTGAAATTATGTTATATAAAATATGTAAATATTACTATAAAGTCTTGACAACGTCGCATTTTGCATTAACGTATCATCAGCTCTCGGATCGCATGCTTTGTTTGAACGCATTCGACTCAATAAATATTAATGCACGCACGTCGATTGTTCTCGTCGTCTTCCGCTTGCGGCCAACGCTGATTCCAACAATCAAATAATAATAGGCATGTCCAAAAAAAATGAAATGCTTAATTTTAGTTAAAATAATACATTAGAGCCTTTAGTGCCAATATCTGAAATTTATTTGGAAAATTAGACAATCGTAATCATAACAGCAGCAGCAAAAACTGCTTGCGTTAGTTGAATCCAATAAACGCTTGCTGGTTGGTCTGACGTCATACGCTCGCAGCTCAGCGGCTGGCGAGAGGTCCATTGTCTGTATAGCACTGGCAGAACGAAGCCCATAGTATAATTATTTAGAATTTATACTGGTTCTTGTGTCCACTATTGATATATAAGATTTGAAATGTGGTGGGGTAGTTTTTGGACAGGAAATAAAACATGTTACTGAGATTGTAATATCAGGTTTCATCAGAATCTATGTATATATTTTTCCAAAACTAATTATTACAATCTCAAAAGAGACAGATAATATATACTTATCAATCTACAAGTCAATAAATACAAATAAAAACATTTCATATCTAACAATACACACTAAAAACACTAATTATTTAAAAAAACAAAATAATCATTACTATATAAAATGAATAACAAAATTTTACACCTATAATCATCAACACGTGGCTATTAACTTAAAACAAGACAATTGTCCATGCTTTCAATATTGATTGATAGGTTTGTCACATAATATTAAAAACATTTTAAACAATCAATATAACAATGTTATATTCTACAACAAATAAACTTTAGCACCACTGTTTCATTTAAATAAGGATAAATGTCCGTTAGTTATTAAAAGTAATGGAGTATACAAAATAACATGTGAATGTGTACAATATTATATCGGACAAACTAAATAATGGGTTAAATCTAGAATAAAAAACCATAATAAATATGATGTAAGTAAGGACAAAAAAACAAAGCGCTGGCCATACATGCAATTAATAATCAACACAATTTTGATTCTGATAATATAAAAATATTAGAATCTGAAAGTAATTCGAAAAAGGTTACTGTTGGAGATGATACATATAAACTGTAATCGAAATTGTGTGAATCAATGAACAGATATAGAGGGATTGAGTAATATTTACAGAAATATATTAAGGAATGTTTAATATAATTATTGAAAAAGATAAATATGTTGTTGAATGAAGATATATAGAAGGTATCATGGGCGATGTTTGCATCTTTTATGCAGGCCTCACCTATGGTATCTTTTTCTTTCTAATTAGTACATTAATTTTAGGTTAACTACCTTAATTTTCTTCTTTCTATTTTACAAATACCATTTAGTTCGATACAGTATGTATTAAATATATCAATCAATATTGAAAGGAGGAAGAAGCGTGGGCAATTGTATTGTTGTTTTAGGCTAATAGCCACGTGTTGATGATTATAGGTGTGAAATTTGTTATTCATTTCTATAGTGATAATTATTTTGTTTTTTTTTAATATTAGTGTTTTTAATTTGTATTGTTAGATATGAACTGACTAAAACTATGTGGTTGTTTTTGTGTTTGTAGATTTGTAGATTGGTAATTGTATTTTATCTGTTTCTTTTGAAATTGTAATAATTAATTTGGAAAAAATATTATAGATTCTGATGAAGCCTGATATTACAGGAGAAACCGGTCAATCTCGGTAACGTGTTTTATTTCCTGTCCAAAAACTACCCCACAAAAATTCAAATTCTATATTATATGTTTGTTTACCACGTGATAAAGAAATGAAAGAAGATATTCAGATAAGTGAATCGCACTATTTGACAAATGTACACATTATTATGGTGTGTACTTGACAGTTTTATAAACAATATAAATTGTATGTTGCAACATTTAACAAATAATCAACAATAAATTGTATTTATGGAATACATAGATATAATAACAGTTCTGTGTGTTGTTTATAAGGTGTTTCAGAAACAGTTTGCCAAACTTCTATAGGATATATTACGGACCAAAATCAACAAAAAAGTTGTTTTGGGCATGTGCCCAAAAATGAACCATTTCCATAATACAGGGTGTGTAAAGTATTACCAGAAAATTATTTTTTATTTTTCATAGAAAAAAATGACAAAACTTGGGATGCACGCCAAATCCACTAAAATTGCAACTGTTTCTAAATTTCATTGTTAATATCGTATTTGTTTCAAATTGTTTCTGATTAAAACAAAAAGAAGAACTCTTGGAAACGATTCATTTCATGTCCATAATTTCTTTTTCATATTTTGGCCCATAGTATATCCTGTAGAAGTTTGGCATCCTATTTTTGAAATACCCTGTATACAACACACATAGAAATGTTTTATTATATGCTTTGGTACGGTTACAGATATTTTAGATTTAGTTTTATTAGTTTATTAGGAACAAAACACCATTTTCTTGCCGATATATTTCTTTTAATACACTTATCCATGCAGAGAAGTGTTTTCTGTGAACATCGGACTATGACTACCGAGTTATTATAACTAACTCAGTTAAATTATTTATTTATTATGGGCATAGATTAATGTAAATGTATATTTAATCTGTGTTATGGGCAGCGAGCCAGCGAGCATGTGACGTCACGCCGCTGGCCTCTGTCTTGGGAACGTTTTCTATTGCGAATACATTTCCGAAAAATTAATTTATTTTTTTTTATTGTTACAGAGACTTTTAATTGGTACTGATAAAACTTTCAGCTGAAATCAAAAGTTTGTGGACAGACTTACTAGGAAATATGCAACACATGGTTGTTTTAATTCACCACAAATGATAATTTAGTTTTAATACCTAACAAAATCCAAATTTTGAGACCCAATGTTAGCCATTATTGTGTTCCTGGGGTGTGCAATTTAGCTACAATCTAGGAAGAATAAAATCGATGTTTTACTATTACTGCCCCTTAAATACGCTACTGTTGTGCCCCCCGTTTAGCCAAATCCTAAATCCACCGCTGTTTCGAGTTATGATGTCTTTATGGAATTATTATTTTGAGAATTAAATAGATAGATATTACGCAACTCTTGAAAATAAAATATCTGATGTAACCAGAACATAAGTTTCTTATACGAGAGTATAATATACATTACACATAACTGACATTTGGGAACTAATATTCCCTTCCTATTTAACACATCTCTGACGTTACCCACGTTGTTGACCAATATTATGTCAAAATATCTTAGATGATGTGTATGCAAAATATACTTCTTTGTAATTTTTAGTACTAGAAAAAAATATAAAGAATTGTTCCAATTTATGAATATTTCCACATATTTGTTGTTCCACATATTTCTTAAATTAAAATGTTAAAACTTACACAGAATGGTTAGCTAAAAAAAATCGAACACGTATATAAGTTTGTTTTCGTCCATTTATTTGGAATAATCTATTTCAGTAACATATTAGATTTGTTATATAGTCAACTGAGGCACTTAAATTAGAAAAATTGTTAATCTCCAAAAATGATTTTTTGATATAATTAATAATGAGAGGGTGAAGTTCAAAAATAAAATAAAGGACTAGTGAAAAAAACAACTATACAGCTACGGTCATGTTTTTTTGGAATCATTGCTCCTCGTCAACGCTGGTGTTGGATCTAAGATGGGATAGATCAGGAACAAAAATTAACATAAGGCTGGAAAGTACAGTACACTATACTCAATTGGTGCCTTCATGTTCCCATGTGCCACATTTGGGGTCTCGATAAGCACAGTCGACACATAAAGCTCTATCTGCATTGCACTGCCCGTTTGCCTGTTTCCACCTGTTAAATAAACAAAAAATAAAGAAAGAACTACTGGGGTTGCTTTAAGCAACTAGCACTTTCTTTATAATGATCCGTTATGTCGGTGGATGTGGGCCGAAATCGCATATATGGTACATGCAGAAAGTAAACGCATGAACAATGTCGGGCTCTGCAACAGCAGTTGATATCAAGAACGTCTACACGAAATACGCGGTAGACCGAAACAGATTTCCCTGTTCCATAGCATTTATTTGGACTCTCAAACGGTTCGACCGAGGATCAATAATTGAAAAACTTAAGCACCTCGCTGGCCTCCTCGCCTGGTGTTGAATACGAGAGTGAGTTCATCTTTTTGCTGCCTTGAACAATCCTGCACCCACCCCTGCAGTTTCACCGTAAGAGCAGATCCGAGCTTCTGAGTATATTACATGCCTACTCAGTACTACTCTTCCATGCATACACTCCGTGTTCAAGAGCCTTCGGTGCCCCGTTGACGTGTAAGGTAAACACGAGAAACGGGAGATCTAGAATGAACAATTTTGTCAATATTCATAATATTGCGGATATCTTGGTCTAATTGGCACAGCTTGTTTGCAGTCCGATTCACTAATCCAAAGGAGTAGAGCATAACTGGAAAGGCATGCATTATTCTTACAACCTGCCAGACCTTTCTTTCTTAGCACCAAGCTGTTCGTTTATCTGCAGGAAGACCGGGTGAATAGACTTCAGTCTTCTGGCATACAAGAGACTTGTAAATAACTTATAGCAGGAGTTGAGGCAAGTGATTAGCCTATAATTTCTCGGGTCGGAGAGATCGTCCTTTTTGGGGGGATAAGCAAGTTCGAGGCACGCACACAAACCAATTCAGAATTTGCTGCCCCTCGTTCAACTATGAGTTGAGAACTCATACTAGACGGTATGTGGAGGGAAATTTCTTTCACCACCAGTTGTTAGTGCCGTCTGTGCTCCAAGCAGCGAAGTTCTTGGTACAACAAGTGCAAGTTGGACTACTTCTGTACTGATCGTCGGGCATACTTCTTCTGGTTCTTTCAGGTATCTGTAGCACAGATTCTCGAATTGTACAGTCGCTGGAGTATTGCGGTTGAATGGATGCGTCGTTTCGTAGATTCCTTTTCAGAAGAACTAGATATCAGCTATAGTCTGCAGAATTTTGACAACACTTGTGGCTCTCGAAAGAGACAGGAAGAAATCGTAGCAATAACGCGTTTTGCTCGTTACTCATTCGTCTCTTCAACGTTGTGTATTTATAGTCATGAGCTTCTTGATCCTATCTAGACAACGCTGTTTGATGGTAAGCATCAATGTCAGATTTAGAGTGTGGTGTTACTGTCTTAGTCCGGCTGCTATGCGCCGAATTTTGGGAGTAAATGCTTTACTAGTTATCATGTATTCCACCATATTCTGGATCTGAGACGCGTGTTGTCTAGCCGACTGTATTTTGCCCTCGCTGCTTGGTCTTTTCGATCCCCGTTTAGTGTTAGTTGACCACATGCAGAGAACGAGTTGTCTTTCGACGTTTTACATCGCACAGTTGATCTGCCAGATTGCATTTGCATCTTATGGAAGTTTCTCATCGATGACCTCGACCATTCTAGCCAGGTCTTGTGGCTTTAGGTTAACCCTGGTGTTAAGGCAAACCCTCGTCCTTAAGTCTACATTGGTAACCCTACAGGATATTCTCCATCAGCTGCTAATTGCCCCGGTGGTAGTTCTCCCAGTTGACGGAAAATCCTTACATAACCTATCCTGCGCAAGAAGGGTACTTGATCTCTCAGATGTTGTTGAGAAAAGGCGCGGTGTGCATGTTGAACCAGATATTATGTAAGCGCCCCATGTGTCCCTTGCGCGAAGTTATTTCGTAGGTTCCTCATCCACTTAAAGCGACAATGTTCTTCGCCATTGTTGTCAACATTGAGACCTATCGATGGGGCTCCCTCAACCTGTCTGACGCCCATCCGGTTGGGATCGACCGTGATGAGGTCCTCCTCTTCATTTGGTTGAAACCATTCTGAATGTTTATTATTATATTATCAAGTAAATCGTATCCTTTAAATTACCTATTATTAGATGATTATTATTCATTTGTATTTGGACTCGAATTTTTACATCAAGATGACGTTTCGATTAAAAAATTTATCGAAATGTCGACAATGGAAAAATTAGTTATAATATCCTAATACCGACGAGTAATGAGCATCTAATAATAATATTATATTATAAAGTAGAGGATCAAAATTCAACAGAGATAAGTTACCTGACTCTAAAGCAGATAGTTTATTATTTATCTTGGAAATGAAAAAAAAGGTCTATTTTCACAACATTCTATATTGATGCTATCGATTTCGTGAATAAAACTTTGTCTCACATCATCGGGCAACAAGAATTTTAATCTTTATGATTAAAATTTTCGTTGATAACCTGATATAGAATTTTGTAAGAATTAGACTTATTTTTTCATTACCAATATGAATGTCTCACATGGGATTGACCTTCAGACGATATTATATATCTTGGTTTATGAGTAGTCAATAATAAAAACACAATGTAGCCTTAATTTTTGAAAAGTCAAATTTGTGGTAGATTGGCTCGTTTCCATTGCAAAAATTACTAAATTTGATAATTTTGTTTAATCTTATTAAAATGCTACAACTGTATGAAATTCAATTATATAGAACATTCGTGATTACCTTAAAAAACAATGTTAGTCTGTCTAATCATAAATTGGTACATTTTATTTAAAAATTGTATGAAATAATTTGTAACAGCAAATTGAAATCGTCGCAAAAATCAGATTACGCGTATATTCGGTTTAGGTTGAAAACTGATTAAAATTGATTGGGGAAATGACAGATGCCTCATAACTTTTAGCAGAATTGTTAAAACTGTTTACTAATAATTACGAACTGACGTCTCCCAAATTAATTCTAAAATTATTTTAGAGACCTAAATACCTGTAATGTTCAAATATTTGCATAATGTAATGTGGAAACAACGTTGGCCAATAATTTAATTTTAATACGTAAAGTCGTAATAGTTGATGTATTAATTTGAACAAACAATTGACGCTTTGGAATTCATATGTATGTTTTATAAGAACTGAATATTTTAGTGGTGTCCTCGCAATAAAATGTTATTGTCTTTCCAAGAAACGTCTTCCACCTAAAAAAATAATATGAACCTATCTGGAATATTGTAGATTATAAAATTATCCAAAAATTGGTAAAATCAAATAAAAGAATTCATATGCATTCAATTTAATGGGGATAAATCTTTTTCAACCAATTCAGAAATTTTTTATGAAACTCGACTTTATTGTCTTCGATATTGATGGAGTGAATAAATATTAAGAAATTAGTGACTACATTTGTCTTACTAACAGCTAAATATATTAAATTATTAGCTAAGGAGTTTCGTATCCACAATCTCTTACTGTAGTTTTATTAGTCGGTTTGGATAAAATTAGTAAAGAAAACCTCATTTAGTCGACGTTTCGACAAAATTTATTGTCTTCCTCAGGACTACAACATATAACATAAATTATGTATAGATTCAAATTAATAAAGATGTAGAACATTTAAACACACAGTATGACTTTTTTTATTTTATAGATAACAATAATTTTAAAAAATTGAAAAAATTAATTTAAAAAGTTACATAAATACACAAAGTTATAAGTAACAAAATGAGGAATAAATATATTATTTAAAAGGTAAAAAATTATTTTTGTTTAAATAAAAAGTAACAAAAATTAATAAAATATTAGATTAGGAAATCACGCTTACCTAATGAGGTCTTTGGTTTTCTATCAACATAATCATAATCGTCAAATAAATAAATAACGTCGCTTATAATAACAGGATTCTTTGGACAAACAATGACCATTGAGCAATAAATTAATGGGTTTTAACTAGTTTCAATGTAGATCGATATGAGTGTAAAGGCAAAACAGAAATAAACCAATATATTAACATGAATATTTAATACACATTAATATCAGTCCCTTATCACAGTAACAATGAAAGAACTATACTAAAAAAATTATTAGTAATCACAAAAAGACATACCGAATTGTTCTTATTTTCATGTAAAAAGCTAGTAAAAAATGTATGCATATTTATAAACATCTATTATTGTAAAAATTATACAGGGGCTATAATTTTACAAAGTTAGCTATTAAGTTATTGTATATTCTACTCAAATTTTCCGTATCTGTTTTTTTATTAACAGTATTATTGTGTTTGTTAATAAGTATCATCTCGCTAATCAATCATTTTTTTGTAGTTATGTTCATTGTCTAAAATGATAACATTGTCGAAAATAAACTCGTGGTTTAACTCGAAATGATGAACCTGGGACCCCGAAGTTTCGACGCAAGTACGTTACCTCTAGACCACGGAGCCATAGTATTCTTGAACAATTTACAATTTAGTGAACAACTGTCAACTAACAGTAATGCTTATTATTTGTTTTAAACCAAAGCCTACTAAATTTTACTGAAAGTTATGTGTATATTTGGTCGTTTTTAGAAAATCGTTTTTAAAATTTTACTAATTACTAACTACTTTGCATGCAAGAATGCCCTTGATGAAGAGGATTTCTTTGTTCAAATTTTGAACAATTTATTGACAATTTTATGACAAATAAAACTTTAATGAAAGTCTAAAAATTTATATTTTTAGAAAAGTGTACAAATAAAGCAATTCTATGCATATTACATAAACAAATAATATAGCTCAAGTTTCACGCTTGACATATTCTAAAAAAAAAGTAAATAACTGAAAAAGGAAACAGATTCGTTTTCCGCAGCGTTAGGGAATTATATTATTTTTGTGTCTCATATTAGTTTTCAAAAAACACCCTCTGACTAATCTTTTGACGTAAAGTCACAAGCGCAGAGGTTTATTTTTCCAGTAACATACTGGATAACTAACTATATTTTTAGATAACGAAGAATTATTCATATGGTAGTAAGTCCCAAAAAAAAAACGAGAAAGATTTAGAGAATGCCACAAATAATGTTCAGACAATATTCTCTTACTTCTTGTCACATTAAATGCAGGTTTTACATGAAATTCAGTCCAATAGTGTGTAAATAATATGTATTGAAATTGTAGAGATAAGAGAATTAATAAACAATTTGATTAAAACATTTGCCAGTAGATGAATCAATATTTCGAGATGTTTTTCCTCATTTCTATAAAATTTATGTAAACATTGTTAATAGATAATTTTAAACTTAATGGGAAACAAACATGTTTATAAATAATGTAAAAACTAAAGTTATTTTAACCATTAATTACTTAATATACAAATTAAAACGAATGTAAAATGTGGATAACTGATTATAAACCGAATTACAAACTAAATACTCATGTCATATTTTTTTTTTTTAGTGCTTTATCATACTTGCAAAATTTTTCATAAATATACAGCGTGTTTCAGATTTAAAGTTACATCGTGTAATGGGAGATAGAGCACATCTAACTGAGTCCAAACACCCCAAATTTATCCTTTCTGAGATACAGGGCGCGCTTTATGGTTTTTGACTAAAACTGTAGTCTCCCATATTTCTGAAACGGCTTTAAATATTTGGATAAAATTTGGTACAAATATTATACTCTTTTAATCCAATCAAAATCGTAATTTACTTTGGACAAATTTCAAAACCGGACTCAATTTTTATAATATTACTCTCAGTGTGTATCATTTTTTGGTAAATATTAGTAAACGTTTAAAAAGTCAATGGACCAATGTATAAAATAAAGTCATAATATTTGATGGCACGTTTATGGTTATTCTTTAATAAATTCTCAAAAATACTGATTGACCAAATTTTAAACTCTATGTAAGTAAAGCAATCAACTACTGTCTAGTCGAAGAAAGAAGACCCGCGGAATTAATGTAATTTCTGCATTCAATTCACAATTAAGCGTTAATGAAATAAATGAAGTAGTGCATGGCAGTTTTGTGATCGTTTGTATCAGCAAAAAAAAAATAGTTCAGAAGTGTAAGATGAGGAGGCCTCGGTGGCCAATTAACTCTTCGACCGATCAATCTGTTGAGGTAATTTGTATGACAGATGCTCGAGTGTCAAACGGACTTGGCTTTCACCAAAAATGTTCCGGGTTCGATCCCCGGTCATGGCAGTGGAATTAACTGTGAGACAATTTACTTCTACTATATTGGGTGTGTGTTTATTGTCTCCTAAATATGTACCCCCTTTCGCACAACGTTAGTTTTGAGATGCAGGGAGTTGTACTATATGTGTTGTGTTATTATTATTAATGCTGATTAAGATGATCCCTGACGGATGCGGAAAAATGCCGAAATCACATGCTTCTAGTACTGATGCTTTGTAATAAATTTGGCACGGCTTCCTCATGGCCCTATTATGTGGTTAAAATTATATTTTTTGTGGATGGTTTTTACAAGGGAAATGGGAGAGCTGCAAAAATAGTGTAGACGTTTTCCAAATTGCTGTATACGACATTTTCAAAGGTATTCCAATTTAGTAATGAACACAGAAAATTTTTTTTATTCTATTTCAAAAATGAATAAAAAATTTTAATAAAATGTACTTAATCATTGAGTTTTAAGCGAGTCCAGCCAGCCCTGCATGAATTATTAATTTTTCAATAAATGTGTATTTCTTTTCCTAAAGAAAATTAATAAAATGCTGACGTTAGCTAGTTGATTGCCTTATTTGCAGAATTTAAAATTTGGTCAATCAATATTTTTAAAAATTTATTGGAGTAACCATAAACGTGCCATAAAATATTATGACATTATTTTATACACTGGTCTATTGACTTTTTTTAAAGGTTTACTAACATTTACAAAAAAATGATACACAGGATAATGTCATCGGCACTTAGAGCAACATTATAAAAAATGAGGCCGGTCCTGGAATTTTTCTAAAGTAAATTATACATATGTGTACCAAATTTTATCCAAATATTTCAAGTTGTTCAAGAAATATGGCCTACTTCTAATTTTAGTCAAAAACAATAAACATTCAAGAATAAGTTGGGGGTGTTTTAAACTTAGTAAAGTGTGCTTTACCTCCCATAAGACTTTGTCACTTAAAATCTGAGACACCCTGTATGTATATAATAATAACAACCAAATAAAACTTCATCGTATACATAATACGTTATGAATGTTTTTCATTTTATGATTATATTACATCAAGTAAAACTTTATTAATATTTTGTATAATTTGTTTCAGTTTTTATACTAAACCAATTTTAATATGAGACTGAAAATATGGACCCTATTGGGTGTTCTTTTTATATCATCAGTATATTCAGTACCAGATGTCACAGATACCAGCAGTCTAGTAGTATCTTCGACAGAACCTTCAAAAGAAAAAACAAGTAAATCGCCAAATGTAATTCTATCGAACTAATGTATTATAAGATTCCTCATAGTTATACATTTTTAGGAGGAGGAAATAATTTTACCAAAAATTTACGAAATGAGAATAGATACCAATGTGTCAAATCGATTTGCAAAAACTTTAGTAACAAGCAAAGTCAGAAATTTAGCCAAATCTGCGCAGGAGGCCACTTTTTCTGTTGTTATACCAGATCAAGCATATATTTCAGGGTTTACGATGGAAATCGATGGGAAAAGTTATGAGGCATACGTACAAGAAAAAGAAGAAGCTAAAAATACATACAAAAATGTGAGTGCTTATAATTAAAGAACAAATATATCACAACTGTTATTACATAATATGTTAGATTTAGCCATTGGCGGATCTATCATGAAATCAGTGTAGTTTTCACATAATAGGGCAAGTATTTACTATCGACCTTGAGTAATTCTCCAAGAAGCAAATCGACAGATGGTTGTAAATCGTCCGATAATCAATATATGCTGGATCGACTCATGTATGGCAATCCTGTAAGCCAACAATGCCATCGGCACATCTTTGTCCCAATTATTCGCATCATTTTCGGTGAATTTAAGTATTGCAACAGTGTACGATTGAAATGTTCTACCTATCCATCTGACTGAAGATGAAGAGGCGTTGTTGTGGTTTTCTTAATTCCAACCAGATCCCTAAGTTTCTAGGATATTTCAGATTTGAAGTTTCTGGAAATAACTTGTTCCGACAGAACTTCAGCTACCATATCTGCCTCCTAATTAGACATGGGTATTGCTTCTGACATTTGATAAAATAATCCGTAATAACAAGTAGGTCCTACTTATTTTCATGTTTGGTAATGGGACGAGAACTTGATATGTCAATTGTAATTCTTTCAAATAATGGTGAACCTACATTATACTGCTGAAACTTATGTTCTCCTCTGGTATTGGACCCTTTCTTAGAATTACATAGATCACACAATTTACAGTAATTTTTTACGTTGTTTTGGCAATAAATCCACAGAATGACCTATGTTCTTCTCGCCATGAAAATGTGACTTGTTTATATTTCTCCGGAACTATTAATTTTTCTTTTATTTCTTTTCCATTACTGCTTTACCATATTCGATTAAGCAATTCATTTACCAACTTCAAGGAGTTCCACTCGGCTAAACATAGTCACCATTCAATTCAACTGAGCTTTGTCATTCTAGCTGGGATTTGTGTCTTCTTCCAACCACGATATAATTGGTTTTAAAATAATATCCAATTGAGTTGAGTCAAATCATTTGTTCTTTTTTTTTTTATTTTTTTTAAAAATATTTAAGGTTACATTCTTACCATGATTCAACATTTGTTGTGATAGTAGTTTTTATAATTTCATTCTGTTTAGCAATTTGTTCTTGTAAATCTTCTTCGAAGGCGCTTCTTCTGTAAAAATTCCATAATTCTTTCTAAACTTGCAGCCATTTTCTTCGTTATAAGCATGGTATGTGGATTTTTAATCTTTGGCAAAAATTCGTCACTTCTAACACCAATTAAAAAAAACTTGGAAAAGAAAACACCGTTTGATTATACAGTGTGTCCCCGGATTGACGCAACGATACGCGAAAAAGGTAAAAAATTTTAGAGTTGAAATTTCATTTTTTGGAGTTCAGCCCTGATTGGATAGAAACTAATTTTTGCCATATTATTAGTTTCAAAAATCAAGTATGCCTTTGAAATTTACAAAAAAATATTTTCCTCGCAGTAAAGTGCCTTTTCTGTAACAGATACGGCAAAATGTTATAAAATAAGTTGTTCAGAATGATAAATTATGTAGGTTTGCAAAATTTCAAAGCCATCTGCCTACTTTGATATTTTGCTTATTTTTTGTTTTTCTTTTAAATAAAATAGTCAACATGTTAAGGTATTTAAAAAATTTTTTAAGAAAAGTTGTTCTGATTGATAAATTATGCAAGTGTGTTTATCCATGCTATTCTGAAAAATCACTTAACAATTATAATATATACATATATCTTTACCACTTTCTCAAATCGGTCAAATTAAAATTATAAATAGAAAAAAAACTGTAAATAGTGTAGTTTGAATTAAGTCCATATGGGGAATATTATGTTTAAATACCAATTAAGACTGAAGTCTGGCTAATAGACCTCGTTTCTAAGGCCAAAAAACCCATTAAAAATATTCTGAAAAATCATATATATAAAAATCATCATGTGTATAACAAAATAAGAATAAAATAACGCCATGACAGTTGTAATAAATATTTAATGCATATTTCAATTAAATTTTTTCTGAGCTTTAAAATTAGTCTCAAATTTTGAAAATACTTTTGTAAAAGGTATTATGCTTACTTTACCAGAACGGATCTACTTAATTCAGTGTTATGGTGCAGGTGAATTAAAAATTCCAGCGGTTATTAGACTTTTTAATATGAAGTTTCCAAATTACAGTCTTGATCAAATCTATAGTCCTCAGACTGATTAGAAAATGTCTCAGTACCGGCAGCATATTTAATAAATAAAAAAAAAGGACTTTGATTAAGATGATGTAAGTACCGTGTTAGTAATGGATTCGTTAGTCAAACAGCCCAAGCTGTGACTCAGAAAATGATCCACGACGCTGGGCATTAGGAAAACACATTTACAACGCATTTATAAAGGAAAAAAGGTAAAACTATTTAAAGCCAGATTTCTTCACACGCTAGAAGAAGATGAATCCCGAAAGTTGGAATTTTGTCATTCTTTAGATGAGAAAATTCTAAAGGATCGAAATTTCCATAAAAATATTATTTCCTCAGACGAATCAACTTTTACAACTAATGGTGTACCTTCATCACAGAATTGTCGATATTGATCTGAAAATAATCCCAATTACGTAATAAATTTTAGGCGACAGTATTTTAAAAATGTCTGGTGTGCCATTTCCTATCAATTTGGTGTAATTGGTCCATATCCAAGATTTAACCAGGATTTATATTTAAATATTATGAATCAGTTTCTGGACAAATTGCCTTACGAACTACGATTTTCTTCATATTTTCAACACGATGGCTGTCCTGCCCACTCAATTTTGAGAATGTGTGAATGGTTGAATGAGTATTTTCAAGAAAAAATGGATAGCCAATGCTGGTCCTATTTTTTGGCCGCCCAGTTCTCCAGATCTGACAACAATGAATTTTTAATTTTGGGGTCGGATAAAACAAATGATATATTCAAATAGGATTCCCAGTGATACAGAAGTTTTCAAAAGGTCGCATTTGAGAAGCTTTTAATTCTATTTCCCTAGAGGAGCAGCTTTCAATAAATTTCAAAAAAATTTAGAGAAATGTACGGGTATATGCGGTGGACTTATTGAATGAATTAATATTTCAATATTGTTGTATTAGTTTGGAAATAAATAATCTTAAAATTTTACACACTTGCATAATTTAACATTCAGAAAAATCTTTCTTAACAAAATTTTTAAATATCTTTAACATGGTAACTATTTTATTTAAAATAAAAACCAAAAAATAAGGCAAAATATCAAAGTAGGCAGATGGCTTTGAAATTTTGCATACCTATATTTTATCATTCTGAACAACTTTTCTTTATAACATTTTGCCGTATCTCTTACAGAAACCTTCAAAAAATTCAAAGGCATACTTGATTTTTCGAAACTAATAATACAGAACAAATAAGTTTATATCCAAGCAGGGCTGAATTCCAAAAGATAAAATTTCAACTCTAAAATTGTTTGTCTTTTTCGCCTATCGTTGCGTCAATCCGCATGCCCAATGTTAAAATAATAATAAAATACCATTGATAAATTGTGAAAAGACTACGTAGATCATACCAAAAGATACATTAAGATCCGTCGTATAGAACATGAAAAACACATAAAAAAGAAAAATGTTAATTCTGCTTCTCTGGTAGAGTATGGTGATACTATTCATCATAAATTCTCATTTACTAATATTAAAAATTTTCCTAAATAACATTCACGTGTATCTACATCTATTTCTAGGTAGTTACTTATTACGGAAATTTTGCAGATGGGGATTTCAAAGAATTCTTAATAAAAATACACACCACTGACAAAAATAAGTTTTGTTTTACCCAAAGAGATAACACAAAAGGTCAACGATACCGATGCAAATTTGGTTAAAATTGAATAATGAATAACTGAGATATGATGGGGGGGGGGGCATTAAAAGTGCACGCTGTATATAGGTCATTTCTTATACCCTTTAGATCAGAAGATGCCTGGTGATAAGTATAGTAGACACATGTTGTGTAAATTTCTGTAATTTTAGTTTTTTCTTTTAAAATATCTGATATGGCTAGCACATAACTTTCTTATACCGGTTTATATCATCCTGATCTAAAAAAATCATTATAATTTAATTCTTGACGTACCTCAATTAAATTTTAAAAGCGTACCTTGAAATGTTTCATTAAAATTTTTAAATAATTAATTATCAGCGTTCTTCGATACTGTCAACAACAATTCATATAATATCTTTTAATAATTTCTTCTTATTGACATATTGATGTTTTTGTAACTAAATTAGATATTTCAAATGTCAAACTGCAAATTTATGTATACAAAATTTCTGTTTCTATCAACTTTGTTTAAGTAAATATATTTTATTGGCTTGATATAATAGATCTAATATATAATTTTTCATCAAGAATGTTTTTTTTGTAAAGTCAAATACAAAAAAGTTTGAATCTCGTGGACCCCTTTTCAGCAGGCCAATTTTGTTCATCAACTAATTTATCATTATCTTTGGCCTTTAAAACATGTTTACTAAATTTGAAAGCTTTATCTCAAAAACTGTGGATGCTATTGCGATACTACAGATATGCAGACAGATCTTTTTCCTAAAGTTACGTTCTTTCATCATAATTTGTCGAGATTCGTCCAGAAACATAATAAAGAATTTTGACATTTTTCTCGAAATTGTACTTTTTTTCGTCTCATTAATTATATCTCTTCTTGTAGTACCACATTTACCAAATTTAATGTGTCACCTAAAATGTTGCTATCTTGATTGTCAAATTTGGGAATTTTCCTATTAGTATTTCCGAGTTATCGCGGATAGATACATTCACACGCACGCACGCACGCACCCACGCTCACATACCGACAGACATTATTCGGAAAATAGTCAAAATGGATTCAGGAGCGTTCAAAATATATAAATCAATCAAAATCTCGAGGTCGAAAAAAATCACGATTACTATACTTCCTTATATTACGTATAAGAAAGTAAAAATGTTATGCATGAAATTTACATTTTTAAAATCTAACTTTGCGTTTTAAATATACCTATGTACAGACTACATTTGTATTTTTTTCTTTTATTGTCGGCCATGAAGAAGGTGTAAAAATTACCAAAAAGTCGGTCTTATAAAAAAATAAACTTTTCCTTTAACTAGGGACCTAAATCCAAGAAAACAAATTTATGAATAAATTAGCGTGAAATTACACTACTTAAGTATAATATCGCTCAAAAGTAATGTGGTTAGTAACATTATAAAACATACATATATATAAAATTAAGTGTTACGTTTGGCATTAAAGTTATACAATTATGTAAAATTCACTCTCAGTATAAACGGGAGAATGACCCTTCATGTTATTAATTCTATTCAGACATTTATAGTAATCTTTTGTTGATTAGAGCTTTCTTATGTACTATTTTATTTTTAAAATGTAATTTATTCCGAATTATAAAAAACTCATTTAAAAACATTTGTGTGATGTAAGAGTATTCATGTCAAACGATACAATAAACACATATTCAAATTAGTCTTTCAAAGAAATCCTAATACATTCTATAAATAAACTGATTAAGGAATGACTTCTTTAGTTATTTTGATGATTGAAAAAAAAATCAATAAAAAATGGTATATCTAGAAAAATGGTATTGCATATATACACATGCTTTTGGTTCTTCGTACTGATTTTAAAACGCTAAAAAAGTTTATTAATCCATTTACAATTAAGTAACAAAGAAACAGAAATTTGGTCAACTGTGTGACGCTTTTTCTTTCTGGTTTAGTTTCGGAATACCGTCTCGGGCACCAGTTCCCATTTTAAAGTGTAGGAACCAGTGGCGGCTGGTGAATTTAGGTTGTACCAAATCTCAGTATTGGAGCATGGAACCCAAGCAATATTTGAAGCCACGACTATCAGCACTGATTGACGAAGTTTTGCAGAAAAAAAAATGAAAAAAAAAATAAGAAAAAAAAGTTACAAAAATGCGCAGCCTCGCCAGATTCCTTCTGGGCCATTAGTAAAATCTTTGCCAATTATTTTTTTTTCGTAATCAGAAGGCAAATTTATCACCCCGTTTTTTTTGGTTTTCGAAAATTTTGATTTTTTTGTAAAGTTATGACACTTTGAAATATAAGTTCTTCATTGTGTAAATATCAAAATGTCATAACTTTAACAAAAAATCTAAATTTTCGAAAACCAAAAAAAAATTGGTGATAAATTTTCTTTCTGATTACGAAAAAAAATAGTTGGCAAAGATTTTACTAATGGTCCAGAAGGAATCTGGGGAGGCTACTACGCATTTATGTAACTTTTTTTCTCAAATTTTTTTTAATTTTTTTTTCTGCAAAACTTTTTCAATCAGTACTGATAGTCGTGCCTTGATATATTGCTTGTTTTCCATGCTCCAATACTGAGATATGGAGTAACCAAAATCCACCAGCCGCCACTGCTAGGAACACCACTTTATTCTATCAGCGATATGGTAGAACCTGGGCAGTTGTAGAGAAGAAAGGGTATATCCAGGAATTTGCTTTTTATCGTTGCTGGGACTTTATAGAAATGAACAATTTACCAGACGAAAATGATCCTCGGTTTACAACCAGATTTATACTTATACCTCTGCTTTCAAAAAAAAAAAAAAAATTTTAACTGCTGTATCTTATTTAAGACATTGTCTCAACATATATGACAAAAAAAGCAAGACAATAATAAAACAAGGAAGAGTGTGTAATAATGGTGTTAAGGTATATGAAGTAAAGCCAACTTATGGGAACTACTGAGTTTTATAAAAAGGCAAGATTCATACGTTTACCACACGTATTTACAAAAACTAATGATACTACGGATTAGGTGACTGTATTTATAGCAGGCGGTTAATGACTCTATAGTGACTAAGGCTGAAGATGGTACTACTGCAGGCGATCGGTTAATCTCCAGGTGCAAGTGGTTACGGTGTATAAGCAGACACTACTGCAGGATCAGTCTGGGAAAGGTGGTTGACAAAACTTTCCAATCGCGATTGAATTATATCTTAAAGTTGGTCCTTATGTATATTATTAGGGTTTAGTAGGTTCGTGTCTCGGTCGGACTGTACATAAAACCCGCGACAATTCGTCAGATTCAATAATTTTATAATCTCATTTGTGTTTCTCTCTATGACACTGAGATTGAATTCTGTTCTTGAACAAGAATGCTAAAATCCTATCGATGTATAGCTTATTAAACACTATATAATAACAACCAAAAGTTCCCGAAGGCGTCTAATTAAGTATATAGCAAAGTTGATTTTATTAATTTGTGTTTTTTTGCATAAAATGTCCCTAAATTGATCCGATATGAGATATTTGCGAGTACTCGGATAAATTGTTGGTAGCTAGTTAGAGGTTCAAGTTATAGGGTATCACATCAAACTCGAGCTTACTTCTTTTACAATTTATTTGTTGAGTTCGGGTGTCGAACGAATTGTGATCGAATAGTACACAATTTCCGAGATACTTCATCATATTCTATTCTTGAACAATAATACTAGAATCTCATACATGTTTTTTTCTATGGTACTGGGGTTAGATTATATTCTTATACAAAAATGCTAGAATCCTACCTGTGTATAATATATAAACATTAAATAATGACAACCGAATGTTTACGATGCTCGTTTCTCAATAGGTAGTTTTATTTTACTTACTGAATCGCGAAATTTACGAAATATCCCTGGCCGAATAGCATATACTCGTAAATATTCGACAATTTACAACCCGCTCCGAGTGCAGTATATTGTGTTTTGCTGTTTTATGGAAACCCACGTCAGTAGAAAGTCGATTGGAGAAGGTTAATTGAAGACTTCTTTTAATTTCTGTACAGCTGAACTAACTCTAATTATTAATTATATTAGTTCGGTGTGATTCTATTTCATATTGCATCTTCCTTCTGACATTTTAAGAACATTAATAATAATTTTCATCCATTTTCTCTTACCTTACATTATCCGATGCAATGGTCTCCCTAATTGGTAGAGATACTCCGCTTTTGATGTGTTTTTCTTCTCCATAACTTAGAAACCAATTATTATCATTTAATGTTATCACAATCTCATTTATTAAGTATTTCTCTTGTTTGAAAAATATTAATATCTCTCCGCTCCGGTTTAGTATATGAATATATTTTTTGAATTTATTTTTAAATGCTGAAGTGGTTTGTAAATTTTGACGTGCCACCAATACAAAAATAGTTTGCAAAAATACCAATACCCTGATTATTATACTCGACTCTTTAAATATTCGTTTCCTAATTATTTTATCAATTAAACTTACAAAATATCCATTAGGTACTCGCAGCTATATCCATAATTAACGCCTTATCTTTTTTCAAACCTCTCCTTATTGAGGGGAAAGCTTAATAGACGATGGACTAGAAAATTAATCCTTAGAGATATATTTAAGGCATCTTCTCTATATATGTCAAATTCTAACTTATTTTCACTATTTCTAATTATTAATACATCTAAAAGTGGTAGTTGTCCAGAGTTTTCAATTTCATGTATGAATTTAACTGACGGGAAACGACTGTTTAATTTAGAAAAAAAATTATCAATATCAAACACTGCAAAATTATCATCCACGTACCTAAGCTAATCCCTGGGGAAATACTCGAATTCTTTTGCTTCTGTCTCGAATCTGTTCATGAAGATACTGGCAATTAATGGTGTCAAAGAGTTACCCATTGTCCTTCATGTTGTTCAAAGAAATTATCATAGAATCGAAAACAATTTTGTTTCATGCAAAGTTTAGTGAGTTTAAGATATTCTTCTACTACATCTTGACTGAGATTGTTTAATTCGAGTAGATCCTTAAGGTAGCAAAGGTTAGTTTTAATCATCTCCAGATGATTTCAACTTGGGTGGTGAAGCACGTGTTGAGTGTAGTATGGTATTTTGGTGTTTCGTAGGAAACTATGTCAGTGTAATCTTTACGTCAAAAATTCCAACCCACTCGAAGAATTGATCAATAAATATTATTATTATTGTAATTGTTACTATTAATTAGGAATACATTATTTATAAATCAACACAAACTACAAATCATATTTCGAAGTTTGTATATAATTAGTTAATAAAAACAACTATAATTATTGTTGGTATTCTTAATAGTTATTAGTTAAACAAGTTTTTTATCTTCTATTTTCGTATTAATTATATAATCTCTAAATTTCTATTTTCCAGGCGGTTGAAAGTGGACAGGCTGCAGCCCATGTTGCTGTTAGTGCAAGAGATTCCAACAGATTCACAGTATCAGTAAATATTGAACCACAAAGTAAGGCCACTTTCTACTTAAGATATGAGGAACTTCTAGCTCGTCAAAATGAAAAATATGAGGTTGTTTTAAATATTCATCCTGGTCAGCCAGTTAAACAGTTAGATGTTGAAGTAAGTACAAAAACTGCAACGGTAATTATAAATTATATATTCTTATTAAATTACAATGCATATTAATTAAAAATTAGTCTTGAGTTTGTAAGGTTTAATTAAATTATGATTTTCGGGTTTCTTAATCCATTATAAACTATAAGGCTCCGTCATTGTTACTCTCAAATTCTAGATTTTCTGGATTTCACAGAGTTATTTAGTGGTCTTAGACTACGGTTTCAGTTTTCAGATAAAGACAAAAGACATATGGAGTGTATAATTCAAATTTAAAGGCCAATTGGTTATTTATTAAGTATCTAAGTAGTTCATATTACAATATTTGCCAATTTCAGGTTCATATAGATGAATCTCGTCCTCTGAAGTTTGTCAAGGCACCATCTCTAAGGTCTGGTAATGAAATATCTAAAAATGATGAAAAATTAGACCCTCTCGCCGACATAAATATTGTCAATGAAACCTCGGCTGTGGTGAAATTTAGCCCTGATATTAAAAGACAGAAACAACTGGCTAACGATTTGGGAGCGAAAGAAGAAAATGGACTTTCTGGGCAGTTTGTTGTTCAATATGATGTAGAAAGAGATCCGCAAGGTGGTGAGGTAAGATGGAACGCTATTCCCATAGGAAGCGCTTTGATTTATTTTTGGGAAACTTAAATAAATCACTTGTAAATATATGTTTTACTTTTTTCATTTTTCATTATATTTCTATATCTGCTGAAAAATAAACAATAGATATACGTATTTGGTAAAGCAAATTATGTGCAGTATATACAGAAGTCACACAATTTTAAATATTTTAATTTTCGAGATTATCTTTCTTTGTGTACATGGCTTCTGGGAAGCTTTGCGTCAAACTCCATCTTTACTTTATTATGCTAATTATTTACTTTAAAATACTTTTTTTCGGGACAAATACTATTGAAAACAATGTGCAACAATTATTTGTCTAGGATTTACACTCTTAATAAATCGACTCACAGATGAAAAGGTCAATATGAACTGATTTTCGTGAACCTCTCATATTTTTAGGTTTTAGTCGATGGTGGATACTTTGTCCATTTTTTCGCTCCAACTGATTTGCCTGCCCTTCCGAAACAAGTAGTTTTTGTTTTGGATACAAGTGGGAGCATGCAAGGGATAAGAATAACACAGTTAAAGGAAGCTATGAACAGTATCTTATCTGAACTCAATAAAGATGATGTTTTTAATATAGTTGAATTTGGTACAATAGTAAAAGTGTGGAATGTCGAACGTGTTGAGATTCAGTATGAATCAGGTGTTGATGATTATTGGTCATTTGCAACAGAAACACCGGAATTTGGTTCCATAACTAAAAAGGTAAATAAGTAATGTTATATGTGAATTATCTTATTATAATATGTTTATATACAGAGTGTCCATTCAATATTCCTTCTGCAGTTACAGCTTTATCCCCACCGAGACAAAAAATTAGCGAAATGTCAATTAGGTTAAAGAAGGTACATTTTAAAATTAGTGGCACATATACAGGTTGTCTCAAAAAAAGCCTGGTGCATAAAAGTACATACTTTTATTTATGGTATTTTCATGTGGTAATTAAAGCCTCGTTGGGTCCTGTATCCAATCCTAAATTTTTTCCAAATTATTTCTTGGTCATTCTCAACCATTTATTAAGATTTCATATCTACTCCATCACTTCTTGGTTTTTCGTAAAAATTTAAGTGATGTCTAAGCCAGGTCTACTTTTTCCCAAATTAGTGTTAGAACTGAAATTTTTTCTACAGAGTCCAAAATAGTGTTACGCCATTGGACTGTGTAAACTGATTAGATGAGACTGGAATTGTACAACAACGGCCGGGAATATTCTGGAATGTTCTAGACCGTGTGAATGAATGTATAAATCAGACGCACGGTGGGCTGATAGTCAGTCTTAAGTTAAACGTGAACGAGTAAAGAATAAATAAGAAAGAGACTTATATAAGACAGTTAATAATCTATTGTTGTTAATTGTTAATTAGTAAATAAAGTAGTGAGTAAATGTTACCTGGACTTTCAATCAACGAATCTATTGGCATAGGTGTTTGTGTGGATAGCAAAAACGTAACAATTTGGTGTCGGAAGTGAATTGGAAGAGAAATTTCTGGAATATTCCAAAAAGGTTCTACAGTGTTCTTCTCAGAAATTAGTGGTAACACGGAGAATTAAGCTACTGGACATTGTTTGGAGGGCTATTTCTGGACCGAATCAACGAATCTATTGGCATAGGTGTTTGTGTGGATAGCAAAAACGTAACAATTTGGTGTCGGAAGTGAATTGGAAGAGAAATTTCTGGAATATTCGAAAAGGTTCCACAGTGTTCTTCTCAGAAATTAGTGGTAACACGGAGAATTAAGCTACTGGACATTGTTTGGAGGGCTATTTCTGGACTGAATAGTGATTTTAAAGTGGATTTTCGAGAAGTTTCTAGAACATTCGATTTAGAAATATCTACAAATACGCGAGTGCCGCTAGTAATAACGTGTTGTAGACCGAGAAAAAGGACTACTGGTGCAATTTCGCGAAAATTCTAGTACATTCTATTTGGGAACTACAGGAGATACGTGAATTGTATCGATGGGAACGTGTTATAAACTTAAAAAACAAGACTATAAGTGACTTTTAGTGACAATTCTAGAACATTCGTTTTGGAAACCACAGAAGATACGTAAACTGTGTTAACGGAAACGTGTTATAGACTCAAAACAAGATTTATTAGTGATATTTCGTGAAAGTTCTCGAACATTCCATTGCACAATTAGTGGAGATAAGTAAATTTTGTCAACACAAAAGTAACATAAACTCTAAATAAGACTTTCTAGTGCTGTTTCGAGATTTTTCTGAAACATTCCATTATTAAAATAGACGTGATAGATACATTTTATGGACATTATATAGTAGTCAACTTTATTTTAAACTGATTTACGTGTCATGAGTTAATGCCAACAACAAGAAGTATGGTGGAGAAGCAAACACAGGACATGCTTGCAGCATTGTAACAACGAATGGACGAACAGAGAAAAATCATAGACAATCAAGAAAAAAAACGACAAGAAGAGAAAGACGAACACGAGAGAAGGCGCCAAAAAGAAAAAGAAGAACAAGAGGGAAAACGCCAGGAAGAAAAATAAGAACAACAGAGAAAACGGCAGACAGAAAAAGAAGACTTAAGAAAAATGATGGAGGGCTTGGAAATAAGACGATTGGAGGAAAACGAAGATATAAAAAGAAGCCTAGAGGAACAGCAGGCAGCCATTTTCTCCCTCACTGAAAATGATGTTATAGAAAAAGTCGGTGACGTGGAAGAACAAGTCAGTGAAGTTGAAGAAATAGTCGGTCAAGTTGAAGGAAAAGTCAATATTGTTGAAGGAGAAGTAGCATGGCTCAAGCATCAATTAAGGGAGAAGAGTGGCCAATTCGTACTGTCGTCTGTTGCTAGGTTACAACCACCTTCCTTCGACGGTCGAGGTTCATGGTCAACATATACGAGACAGTTTGAGGCGGCTGCACGTTCAAATAACTAGAACGATGAAGAAAAGGACACAGCACTGGTATTAGCACTAAGGGGCCAAGCATTAGACCTGCTCAAAACAATTCCTGCCGCCCAGCAACAAAACTTTAGCATCCTGGAGGCAACGGGGTGGAGAAAGCCTCCAGGAGTTCGAGGCTGCTGTAGAAAGATTAGTCCATCTAGCCTATCCTGATGCATTAATAGAACAACAATTAGCAATTGGTGCATTTATTGATGGAGTAAGAGACCAGGAGGTTAGGCGAATTCTTAAGTTAGCCAGTCACAAATAAAGTAATGAGGCTTTAGTACATGCCCTTGAGATTGAGGCGGCCTATAAGGATACCACACAATCAAACCATAGAGTGCGGGCCGTGGCTGTGGAAGAGACTCCGGCAGATAAAACTTTGGAGGCTATATTGTTCGAAATACAAAAAGGAATCACACAAATACTGACAAAGACAAATTCCCAGCCGAGACAAGACCAACAACAAAGTGTGAGGACGAATGGAGGTATCCGTTATAAGTGTGGTAAAGTGGGTCATATTAAGAAGAACTGTCGTCAGCGTAGCCCAGAAAAAGTAAACCCTGCTGTGCTTGAGGAGTCGCAGGAAAACTAAAGATGGCTGGCACTTTGGAGGCTGCGCTGGCCAAGAAATGTGGTGACCCCCGAGAAATAAATGTATCCCAGCTTCGGAGAGTCCAACGTAGTCTGCTGTTGGAGGGTTATGTAAACAAGAAGAAATAAGTTTTCACAATTGACACAGGAGCTACCTCATCTATAGTACGTTCAGGATTCATAACGGGTTGCAAAGTAAATAAAAGACAAAATGGATTAGTCATTCGGAGAGCTACGGGAGATAGGGCAGTGGTTCATGGAAAAGTCGAAATGGAGTTGCAGATTGGCCGTATATGTTTTATACACCAAGTTATCGTAGCTGACATTACAGATGACTTCATTTTGGGATTAGACGTTATGGAAAAGTACGGATTTATACTGGACGTGGGAGAACGGTTCTAAAGATTGGAATTGAAGAAATTGTTCTTTCAGCGGCAGATGAAAAATTCCATAATATCATACTACTATCCTCGAAGACACTAAAAATTCCTGCACACACGGAGAAAATAATTGAGGCAGTCCTGGAGGGAAATTCAGGGGGATACCGCTTTGGTCTCGTTGAAATGGATGACTCAATTAAAACGACCGATAATGTTATCATGGCAAGGACTTTAACATAGACTAAAGACAAAATACCGATTAGAGTGGTTAACCTAAATTCCCACTCATTGACATTCAAAGAAGGCGAAGCAATTGGCAACTACGAACCAGTCACATGGATTGCGAAATGTGAAGAACAAATCGTGGAAGATTCATCTACAGATCAAGAAGTTATTAAAATGTTAAGTGCCCAGTTGGAACAGGTAACTCCAGAAGAACATAATAAAGCCTTACAATTTTTGAAAAAAGAATGTACAGTATTTGCAAAGGAAACAGAAGCTCTTACAAAGACCAATATAGTCCAACATCGGATAAATACTGGTGAATCAGCTCCCATTCGTCAACCACCTAGGAGGCTCCCATTAACAAAACAAGAAGAGGCTTCTGCAATGGTACAAAAGATGCGTAGTAAAGACGGAGTTATTGAGGAATCAACCAGCCCTTGGTCGTCGAAAATAGTTTTGGTTGCTAAGAAGGATGGAACTTTAAGATTCTGTGTCGACTACAGGAAGCTCAATGATATCACAAGAAAAGACAGCTATCCCTTACCCCGAATTGATGACACACTAAGTACGCTGGCAGGCTCACAGTGGTTTTCCACTCTAGATCTTAGAAGCGGATACTGGCAAGTGGGACTTCATCCAGATGACAGAGACAAGACAGCTTTTTCGACAGGAAGTGGCCTTTATCAATTCACTGTGATGCCCTTCGGCCTATGCAATACGCCAGCCAGTTTTAAAAAACATGACTAGTTTATATTGATGATGTGATGGTTATGGGACGGGACTTTAAAGAACATTTGAAGAATCTTCAAGAAGTATTTGGAAGAATCAGAAATGCACACCTGAAATTGAATCCAAAAATTGCTTAATGTTCCGGAAAGAGGTCAAGTTCCTTGGGCATGTCGTGTCTTCGGAGGGGATAAGAACGGACCCAGACAAGATTTCCGCAGTACAAGATTGACCAAGGCCAACAAATGTTCACGAAGTACGAAGTTTCCTTGGCCAATGCACTTACTACAAACGATTTGTGGAATGATTTGCTGATATTGCGAAGCCACTACACCGGCTTACAGAAGAGAAATTCAGTGCCAATGGACACAAGAGTGCAAAACATCATTCAAAAAACTAAAACCAGCACTATGTTCAAGTCCAGTTCTTCCATACCCACGGAAAGGTCTCTATGTATTAGACACGGATGCCAGTAATTCTGGACTTGAATGTGTTCTTTCCCAAATTCAAAACGTACAGGAAAAAGTAATTAAGTACTTCAGCAAGATGTTGTCCAAACCAGAACGTAACTATTGTGTGACACGGAAGGAATTAGTGGCCATTGTCAAATCTATAGATCATTTTCACAAGTACCTATGTAGACAATATTTTAAAGGTCGGACCGATCATGCTGCATTAAAGTGGTTATTGCAGTTGAAGACCCCAGAAGGACAACTAGCTCGCTGGATAGAAAAACTGCAGCAGTACGATTTTAAAATCGAACATCATCCTGGAAGATCTCATAGAAATGCAGATGCCCGCTCCAGAAGACCCTGTCAGGAAGACTGCAAGCATTGCCACCGGGTATAAAAACAACAAGGGATAATAATTTTAAATACTGTTAAAATTGATGTTCCTGACGATTGGACAAAAGAGACATTAAGAGAAGAGTAGTTAAAAATTCAAGAAACTGGTCCTATTCTGGAATGGAAAGAAAGAGGAGTCCGACCCGACTGAAAGGACATTTCAGAAAAGTCAGTGGGACTGAAGGCTTTGTGGGCACAATGGGATTTCCTTAAAGTAAACGATGGACTGTTGAAAAGAGCTTGGGGAAAGTCCAGATGAAAAGGAAATTACTTTGAGATTGGTAATTCCCAGGTGTCGCATATCAAAAGTACTCCAGGAAGTGCATAATTGAAGGTCTGGCGGACATTTTGACATCAACAAAACTCTCACAAAAGTACGTGAACGATTCTACTGGGTGAACAGCCGCCAAGATGTGGCGGCTTGGTGCCGCATATGTGAAGTTTGTGCGGCAAGTAAGGGGCCACGGAAAAGAAGGGCCAAATGAAACAATATAACGTCGGGGCTCCTTTTGAGCGAATTGCGATCGATGTAGCTGGTCCATTCCCCGTGACAAATGATGGGAATAAATACACCTTAGTTGCCATGGACTATTTTAGTAAGTGGCCTGAAGCTTATGCTATACCAAACCAAGAAGCAGCCACTGTCGCTCAAGCTCTGGTAGATAAATCTAGTATGTTGATTTGGCGTGCGCTTAGAATTGCATTCAGACCAAGGAAGAAACTTTGAATCAGGGGTGTTTCAGAAGATGTGTCGCTTACTGGGAATTCATAAGACAAAAACAACATCCCTACATCCACAATCAGACGGAATGGTGGAAAGGTATAATAAAGCCAAGGAGGAATACCTATCCAAAGTGGTTGAGAAACATCAGAGAGATTGGGACCGTCACTTACCTCTGTTACTTATGGCATACAGGGCCTCCATTTATGAAACAATAAAATGGACGCCGATTCGCGTGACTCGCAGATTAGACTGCCATGTGACTTGGTGTTTGGCACACCAGATGAAGTTGGTGAACGGCTAAGGGACATTCATGAGCTGGTACGAGACCGATTTGCCATAGCAAGTGATCGCATGCAGGCTCGTTATGACCTTAAGGCGAATTCAAGAGGATTCCTGGCTGGAGATCTAGTTTGGTTATATAACCCACAAAGAAAGAACGGCAGGTCCCCGAAGCTTCACCCGCTCTGGGAAGGGCCATACACTGTCGTCACCAAACTAAACGATGTTGTATACCGAATTCAGCAAAGTCCAAAATCAAAGATGAAGGTGGTGCATATAGAGAGACTAGCCAAGTATGCAGGGAAAAATGAATTGCCTGATCGGGACGTTCAGGCTTAAGGAAGGAACAGTGTTACGCCACTGGACTGTGTATATTGATTAGATGTGACTGGAATTGTACGAGAACTGCCGGGAATATTCTGGAATGTTCTAGACCGTGTGAATGGATAATAATAATAATAATAATAATAATAATAATCGTCTTTATTTTGAGTATACATGTAGGTATATTACACAATATACACATATATATAAATTTATAATGATGTTGGGATGTGCGCGGCGAAGTTTAGTCAGTGGGCTACTCTTACACTTAATGGGATGTATTATTAGTACTTAATAGGATGTATTAATAAGACGCACGGTGGGCCGACAGTCAGGCTTAAGTTAAACGTGAACAAGTAAAGAAGAAATAAGAAAGAGACTTGTAAGTGTTCAATTGTGATTATAACTAAAAAGTTATTAGAAATTAATTAAAAGTAATTGTTTTTATTCAAACAAAATAGCAATATAACATTTTCTGTAAAATTATTGGTGTACTTGGACATGCAAATTGGCTAGCTTAAGAAAACAAAATAAATTTTCATCCACACATGTACAATTACACCAAGAATTGATGATTTTGAGAGAATAACTTTCGTCGAAGGCACGCCATTTTTTTTTAACTTCCCGCTAAGAAAATTGAAAATTTTCAGAAATCGGGAAGTTACTTGTTTCACCTCGATTTTCGAAAATCGTGCGTGCGTGCGTGCGTGCGTGCGTGCGTGCGTGCGTACGTACGTACGTACGGTGTATGTACGTACGGTGTATGTAAACCTCTCATAAATTTTGAACTGCTTGACCGATCGAAACGCAGTTTGCGGCATTCCAAAGGGATTGCCTCAACTTAGATTTCCTGAAAATTAGAACCGATTTGGCCTGGTAGATTTTGAGAAATCTCAAAAATAAAATTTTCAAAAATTTGTTTCCTTGGAATATCTTTTAGACTATTGAACCGATCAATTCCAAAATCTAATCAGAACTTCTTCCCTATAAAACAACGGCATTCGTCGTAAACCGCATTAAAATCGGTTGATTCGTTCGAGAGATATCGATTACGAAAAATTCGCAAAAAAGTGTTTTTTTTTTAATAACATTAAAAATTCCTGTCGGATCGATTTTTGGTACTAAAATAACTTTTTGTACTTAAAAAACTGCGTTGAATGCCGTAAACTGCATCAAAATCGGTTGATTCGTTCAAGAGATATCGATTACGAAAAGTTCGCAAAAAAGTGTTTTTTTGAAATAACATTAAAAATTTTTGTCGGATCGATTTTTTGGTACAAACATAACTTTTTGTACTTGAAAAACTGCGTTGAATGCTGCAAACTGCATCTCGATTGGTTAATTTGTTCAAAAGTTCAAAAATTACAAAAAAAGTGGTTTTTAATATAACATCGAGTTCTCGGCACCTGCAGAGAAAAACATCACCTTGAAGGAGGAGGAGAAACGGACCAAATATCGCGATCTCCAGTACGAGCTCCAAGTGCTATACCCAGGCTACTCGGTCAAAATGGTCGTCCTTATTATCGGTGTACTCGGAGGGATAAAGCCTACGCTGCTCTCGAAACTGAAGATCATACCGGCCTGCCAAAAACCAGCCGAGTGGTTGGCAGGTCAAATGCAGAAGGCGGTCATTCTGGGTTCTCTCCATCTGCTTAGGGCACACGATTCTGGTATCTACAGTCACTAACCCTGCGGGATGTGGGGAGTGGCTGTAGTTGATGCGCCGGCGCGACTCCCGTGAGGCGTCGGAGGCCACGGGAGGACTGACCGGCATCGGGAAACCGAAAAAAGAAATAAGGAAAAATAAGGAGGAGGAGAACCGGACCAAATATCGCGATCTCCGGTACGAGCTCCAAGTGCTGTACCCAGGCTACTCGGTAAAAATGGTCTTCCTTATAATCGGTGTACTCGGAAGGATAAAGCCTATGCTACTTTCGGAACTAAAGATCATACCGGCCTGCCAAAAATCAGCTGAGTGGCTGGCAGGCCAAATGCAGAAGGCGGTCATTCTGGGTTCTCTCCGTCTGCTTAGGGCACACGATTCTGATATCTACAGTCACTAACCTTGCGGGATGCGGGGAGTGGCTGTAGTTGATGCGCCGGCGCGACTCCCGTGAGGCGTCGGAGGCCACGGGAGGACTGACCGGCATCGGGAAATCGAAAAAAATAAATAAATAAATAAATAAAATAATAATAATAATAATAAAGGGGTGCAAAGGACCGGCAACCTCCACGTTGGTGCACCCTGGACAGGCAGAGGTAATTCTGCCTGACTAATGTCGGCCGGGGGGTACCAAGGCTAACCACCTGGTATTTCTTCTACTTCTGGTTCCTTATAACCTTAGAAGAAGGGCTTCTCACGATCGACCCCAAGTGGATGGGGGTCAGAGACAGGCGGGAGGGGCCTCACCGGATAGTCTCACCAATGACGACATTAGCAATACACACGGACGCTTTAAGTGGACGAGGGAACTTCGGGATGACTTGCTGACCTGCCGCGAGAGTAGCGAACCTGAGCGAAGGGGATACATGGCGCGATTGCATGCACTTTGGTGCGAAATGCATCCAGAGCATCGCGCCTTCTCTCAACAACACCTGAGAGATCAAGTATCAGATGAACTCGGTCTCGCATTTGACATCAGGCGAGGAGGCCGGCGAGGTGCTGATGTTGAGTCAGTCACCGAACTTCAGCCAAATCGTCTGAAAGCCCGAATTAGAGCTGCCGAACAGGAAAATCTGTTTCGGCAGCACGTCGATAAACCCCAGCATGGTGTCTTCTATAAGAACATAGAAACACTGGGTTTATCGACCAGGCTGACCTTCGCCTTTCTAAGGTCAGCAGGGCTTAAGTCGGAGACCGAGGGATTCATTATGGCCTGCCAAGATGGTGTTTTCAACACCTTGGTCTACCGTAGTCGCGTGTGGCGTGTAGGGGTTCCTGATATCAACTGCAGGACCTGCCATCAGGCGCCGGAATCGCTCATGCACTTACTTTCTGCATGCCCCATATACGCGATTTCGGCCTATATCCACCGACATAACGCGGCATTACGAGTGCTATACTACCATCTAAGGCACTCGTATGGGGTAGACCAGACACCAGTGCTGCCTTACGTCCCCGGAGATATTGAGTCCGTTGTCGAGAACGAGAAATGCCGGATTTACTGGAACTACTCGTTCCCGACTGTCAGGCTAATCCAAGCCAACAAGCCTGACATAGTCCTCCTCGACCATCAACTCAAGGTGATGTTTGTTATCGAGTTCTCGGCACCTGCTGAGAAAAACATCACCTTGAAGGAGGAGGAGAAACGGACCAAATATCGCGATCTCCTGTACGAGCTCCAAGTGCTGTACCCAGGCAACTCGATGAAAATGGTCGTCCTTATTATCGGTGTACTCGGAGGGATAAAGCCTACGCTGCTCTCGGAACTGAAGATCATACCGGCCTGCCAAAAACCAGCCGAGTGGCTGGCAGGTCAAATGAAGAAGGCGGTCATTCTGGGTTCTCTCCGTCTGCTTAGGGCACACGATTCTGGTATCTACAGTCAATAACCCCGCGGGATGCGGGAGTGGCTGTAGTTGATGCGCCGGCGTGACTCTTGTGAGGCGTCGGAGGCCACGGGAGGACTGACCGGCATCGGGAAACCGAAAAAAAAAAAAATAAATAAGGGGTGCAAAGGACCGGCAACCTCCGCGTTGGTGCACCCGGTATTTGTCAGGCAGAGTTGCCTCTGCCTGACAAATGCCGGCCGGGAGGTACCAGGGCTAACCACCCTGGTACTCTTACTGCTATGGGTTCCATATAACCTAAGAAGGGCCCCTCACAATCGACCTCAGTCGGATGGAGGTCAAGGACAGATGGGAGGGGCCTTACCGGACGGTCCTAATGATGATGAAAATGCAACTGTACATGGACGCTTTAAGTGGACGAGGGAACTTGGGGATGACTTGCTGACCTGCCGCGAGAGTCGCGAACCTGAGCGAAGGGGATACATGGCGCGATTGCATGCACATTGGTGCGAAATGCATCCAGAGCATCGCGCCTTCTCTCAACAACACCTGAGAGATCAAGTATCCTTTCTGCTCAGGACAGGTTACGTAAGGGCACCCCGTCAGATGGAAGAACTGCCAGCCGCAGTACCACCGCGGCAATTACCAGCTGATGGGGAACATCCTTTAGAGTTCACCGACGTAGACTTAAGGACGAGGGTTAGCCTTAACACCAGTGCTAACCTAAAGCCACAAGACCTGGTTAGAATGGACATGGTCATCGATGAGGAAATTCCGGAAGATGCAGACATCTGGCAAATCAACTGTGCCGTGTATAACGCTACGAAGCAACTCGTCCCTCGTGAGAGGTCAGCCAATCACGGGGTCGAGAAAGCCAAGCGGCGTGTACAGAAAATCGAGGGCAAGATACTGTCGGCCAGACAACACGCTTCTCCGATCCAGAGTGTGGTGGAATATAAGACGACTGGTAGAGTTTTTACTCCCAGAATCCGGCGCATAGCAGCCGGATTAAGACGTCAACACCATACTCTAAATCTGTCAGTGATGCTTACCATCAAGCAGCACTGTCTAGATAGGATCCGAGCGCTCATGGCGATAAAGAAAACATTAAAGAGGCGAGTGAGGAGTATGGAACAAAACAGTTTGTTCCGTACGAATCCTTCCCGCCTCTTTCAAGAGCCACAGCGTGTTGTCGACAATCCGCCGACTGTAGAAGGTGTCGAAACCTTCTGGAAGGGAATCTACGAAACGACGCGTCCATTCAATAGCGACACTCCATCAATTGCACACTTGGAGGCTCTGTGCCACAGACATCTTCAAGAGCCAGAAGAAGTGTGCCCGGCAATCAGTACGGAGGAAGTCCAACAAGCACATGTTGGTACCAAGAACTTCGCTGCCCCGGGCCCAGACGGCATTAACAACTGGTGGTGGAAGAAATTTCCTTCCACTCACCGCCGTCTGGCGCGAGTTTTCAACTCATGGTTGAACGAGGGGCAGCAGATTCCGGACTGGTTCGTCGAGGGACGGACTGTGCTTATCCCCAAAAAGGGGGATCTTTCCGACCCGAGGAATTATAGGCCGATCACTTGCCTTAACTCCTGCTACAAGATATTTACACGTATCTTGTATGCTAGGACACTGAGGTCTGTTGATCCAGTCTTCCAGCAGATACACGAACAGCGTGGTGCCAAGAAGGCCATGAGGGTTGGGGAGAACGGCCTGGTAAAAACCCCGTTTTTAACCAGGATTCTGTGCAAAACAAGCGTCTATCGATGGCCTGGATTGATTACCGCAAGGCATTTGATACATCGCATGAGCTATTGTTGTACTTTCTCGAATGTCTTGCGATACCAGCACCACTAGTGAGATGCATAGAACAGCTGCTGTCGCTCTGAAAACCCGCTTCACCACAACATCAGGTGCACAGCGGGTCACGACAGAGCAGGTGGCATTTAGGAGAGGAGTTTTCCAGGGTGACTCCCTGAGTCCTCTCCTCTTCTGCATCTCACTGCTGCCGTTGTCTGTTGGGCTCCGCCAAACCCGCGAATATCAATGTGGACCACCCAGCGACCAGAGGCATAAGGTCACCCATCTATTTTATATGGATGACCTTAAACTTTATGCCTCCGGAGAGCGCGAACTACAAAACGCTCTTAGGGTGGTCGAAGAATATACGCGGGCAATTGGTATGGAGTTCGGGTTGGATAAATGTGCATTCGTCCACCTCAAGAGAGGACGATGCGGGGAATTTCCTGAAGATGTGCAGCTCGCAGACGGAAGCATCCTAAGACATCTGGATACCGGAGAGACCTATACATATCTGGGTGTGCAACAAAGGCATATCCAAGATGTATCACAAATAAAAGATTCTCTTCGCGGCAAGTACAGACACCGCTTCCGAAAGATTTGGTCTTCCGATCTTTCGGGGAAGAACAAGGTGTCTGCAACCAATATGCTTGCCGTTCCGATTCTGCTCTACTCCTTCGGAGTAGTAAAGTGGAGGTAGATGAGCTGCGTCAATTAGACAGAGATACCCGCAAGATGATGAATATTCATAGACGTATTCATCCTAGATCGTCCGTTCCTCGTGTGTACCTCCCACGTCAACGGAGGGGGCCAAGGACTCTTGAGCCTGGAGTGTACGCATGGCAGAGTAGTACTGAGTAAGGCATGTAACATACTCAGGAGCTCAGATCCCCTCTTGCGGTTCGTAAAACATCACGAAACTGTAGGAGTGGGAGCAGGATTGTTCAAGGCAGCAAAAAGAGCCGCAGATGAACTCGGTCTCGCATTTGACATTAGGCGAGGAGGCCGGCGAGGTGCTGCTGTAGAGTCAGTCACCGAACTTCAGCCAAATCGCCTGAAAGCCCGAATCAGAGCTGTCGAACAGGAAAATCTGTTTCGGCAGCACGTCGATAAACCCCAGCATGGTGTCTTCTATAAGAACATAGAAACGCTGGGTTTATCGACCAGGCTGACATTCGCCTTTATAAGGTCAGCCGGGCTTAAGTCAGAGACCGAGGGATTCATTATGGCCTGCCAAGATGGTGTTATCAACACCTTGGTCTACCGTAGTCGCGTGTGGCATGTAGAGGTTCCTGATATCAACTGCAGGACCTGCCATCAGGCGCCGGAATCGCTCATGCACTTACTTTCTGCATGCCCCATATACGCGATTTCGGCCTATATCCACCGACATAACGCGGCATTACGAGTGCTATACTACCATCTAAGGCACTCGTACGGGGTAGACCAGACACCAGTGCTGCCTTACGTCCCCGGAGATATTGAGTCCGTTGTCGAGAACGAGAAATGCCGGATTTACTGGAACTACTCGTTCCCGACTGTCAGGCTAATCCAAGCCAACAAGCCTGACATAGTCCTCCTCGACCATCAACTCAAGGTGATGTATGTCATCGAGTTCTCGGCACCTGCGGAGAAAAACATCACCTTGAAGGAGGAGGAGAAACGGACCAAATATCGCGATCTCCGGTACGAGCTTCAAGTGCTGTATCCAGGCTACTCGGCCAAAATGGTCGTCCTAATAATCGGTGTACTCGGAGGGATAAAGCCTACGCTGCTCTCGGAACTGAAGGTCATACCGGCCTGCCAAAAATCAGCCGAGTGGCTGGCAGGCCAAATGCAGAAGGCGGTCATTCTTGGTTCTCTCCGTCTGCTTAGGGCACATGATTCTGGTATCTACAGTCACTAACCCTGCGGGATGTGGGGAGTGGCTGTAGTTGATGCGCCGGCGCGACTCCCATGAGGCGTCGGAGCCACGGGAGGACTGACCGGCATCGGATATTCCGAAAAAAAAAAAAAAAGTAAAAATATATTATAATGAATAAATGTATAAAGGAAAAATTCCTGTTTGGTTTAGGCTCATAGATGTAGTGTATGCAATGTGAGTGGTTCGTGTAAGTACTCATTGCAGAATAGTATACATAATAGTAACTTGCGCCTGGCTGTATGGATTTTATTTTAATGCCAAAAAAAGAAAAACAAATGTAAACAGGAAATGGAAGCAATAAGTTATCGTGGCAATTATTTAGATAACTGCATAACACTCACCAATCATTATTTATTCATTTACTGGTTACGCGCTCCGCTAATTCAGAAGTGTCTGGGGTCGTACTCAAATTCTACCCATGTAATTTGATTTCTTACATCCGGTTACATCCTTATCTTATACGTACAATTATTTTATTAGTATTGTATTGTCTTCCTCTCACTCATTCTTAGGTGTAAAACACCAAAATTGAATTTTGTTTAGTTTATATACGTGTATGTGTGTATGTATGTAAAGTTTATTTCAAATTTATTAGCAACATAAAAACCGTCGGCTTCTTTGATCCCTTTACCGTCGTCAAAGAAACCGACGTTTTTAATGTTGCAAATAAGTTTGAAATAAACTTTATGTATGTATGTATTTACGTAAATACTTCGTAGGAACAACCTTTGCCACCAGCATTTGCAGCTACCGAGGAAAATATTAAAAAAGCAGAAGAAGTTGTTAAAAAATTAAATGCCTTTGGGGGAACTGATATTAAATCGGCCCTTAACATCGGTCTTCAATTAGTTGAAAATAATTTAAAAGGAGGTAACAAACACCAACCCATAGTCATATTTTTAACAGATGGTGAAGCGACTGTAGGTGAGGTAGATAATGAAAAAATTATCAAAAATGTAAGTTTTAATGACAAATGGTCCAGATGGTATTTTGATGTAATAATTTCTAGGTAACTGAAGTAAACAGTGAAAAATCTCAAATATTTTCCCTATCGTTTGGAGATGGCGCGGATAAAAAATTTTTAGAAAAAATATCTTTGAAAAATTTAGGCTTTGCTAGACACATTTATGAAGGTGCCGATGCTTCTCTACAACTGCAAGAATTTTACAAACACATTTCTTCTCCTCTTCTATCCAAGGTATCCTTCAAGTACGTGTCGAATGTGTCAGAAGTAACAAAGACTGATTTTCCCGTGTTATTTGATGGTTCGGAGATTGTTGTATCAGGAATAATCGGTAAATTACCTAATTATTTACTAATATAGCTTCTTCGAAGGGAAAAATGATAATTTACCGTTAAAAATCATGCAAATAAATTAATACGTATATTATTTATTCAGTGTAAATCATAAAAACAAAGTTTAAATGTCATTTGCCTTATCAAAACTAGGAATTGAATTACATAAGAACTTGTATTCATTAGGAGTATATTCCAGATCCCGGCTTTGTCCCTCCAGCTGTAGAAGGATGGGGTATTAATGGTCCAGTTAAACTTATACCAACTGTGCAAAAATCTGTTGGTGGTTTGGAGAGACTTTGGGCGTACTTAACACTTAAACAAATTCTAGAACAAAGAGACGCCGCTGAGAATAAAACTGGACCAACGCAAGAAGCTCTTAGAATAGCTCTCAAATATTCATTTGTGAGTGATGTAAGTTCTCTGGTAGTTGTAAAACCAAATGCTTCAGATGCGGTGGAACCCGAGGATGCATCCACCAATGATGGTCGTGAGTTATCATTGTTACGTTTTTATTTATGTAATATCTTATTAAATTAATTCCCCCGCAATTATCATTAGCAAAAACGTATCATTTAATAAATAACGCTTGGTAGAGACATTGATAAATCTTTATAAAAATAATATTTTCTCATTCTTTTCAGAAGCCTTTGTTTTGTTTTTATTTCATACTTTTTAGAAGATTTTTTGTTTCTTTATTTCGTACGTCTTTTTTTATTTTTTGAAGGCGGTTGAATTTATTTTTTATTCACTTCCGATCCCCATATTATACTTTAAAACGTATAAAACAGAAACACCTATGCCTCCTGGTATACGAGCTTTTATAATTAATAAGACACTGTGTAGATATATTTGTGTAACCACTTTCTATTTTTTTCCTATTTGCCTTGACATTTGAAAGTTTTCTAACCTAGGCCGTACATTTAAATAAGTTACTTAAACTAGATGGACTGGCCTAATTGCAAGCTCGGGTACAAAATAAATTTAGTTTTAACAAAGGTCTTTATTTTCAGGTTACCCAATAATTGCTAGCGGTGCCGGTAAGATAATGCTCACTTATAAGTAATCTTAAAAATGTTATTTCATGCGTACTGTTTTTAGGTGTGCCGTTAAGTTTAGGTCCTCAGGGTAAGTTTAAAAACAATTAATTTTTACAATATTTGGTTGGGTAGATTTATATCTTGGTACCTATTAAAAAAAAGTCTGTTCAAAAGAAGTAAATTGAATTGCCTTGAAACTGATCAGCAATCGCTAGAAATTTAAAGTTCGTGTCAATGTAACCTTAAACCTCACCAGGAAAGGATGCTGGTTAATGGTCCTTTTAAAAGCTATGCAACACCTGATTACTACTAGCTATATATCTTTCTGCTGTCTGTTTCTTACGGTGGACGAGTATTTTAATCTACTAATAAATTCATCAGATGTCTTGTTATGGGGCTAATTTTTTAAAATTCATCGATATGCTCATCGAATATGTTCTGTTTCTTTCTTTTTCTATTAGTGATAATGATTTAATAACACATATGTTGGATTCAATGATGAATTTAAAAACTTGTGTTAATTCACTCTCACCACGGGGATATCTAAGAGACATTCGATGAATCTAAATACTCGCAACATTGTTGATTATCAAGATCTGATTTTATCCTAACGGTATTTGATACAAGATTGGATGTCGTTTAGTTAATAATTGTTAATTCAACCAGTGAATAGTAAAAATTGTTTTGCAAAGTGTACTTGATAAATGCGTGAACATTATACTTATTAGAAATCGTATGAGTCTACAGAGTATTTTTTCAAACCACTCAAACCAGTATACCGGGTGGCTATTAAAAAACGATTTCTGTTTGAAGCTCCATAACTTCGGAGTACATTGAGATATTAATTTGAAATTTTTATATCTTATCTCTTACAGACAAAAGGTTGAAAGGTATTCCTAGCAGATTTCAAACATTTTTTTAGAAACATAAGCGAATAACGATTTTTTTCGTTTTCAGCTAAAAAGAACAATTATACGCAATCTCAAAATTGAAATGAATATTTTAATACTACTACTACTTATAAACATGTTGTATTGGTCCTCCATTCCACAAATTTACTACTCTTAGCCAATGTTTAAATTGTAAAATAGCCTTTCTGATCAAATTTAAGGACACTTCTGACCACACTTTTTCTGTTCGATGACGCAGATCTTTCAGATTGGCAAACGGTTCTCGTCTTTGGGCATACCCTTTATCTTGTAATGCATTTCACACCAAATAATCCAATGGATGACAATCAGGAGAATTCGGTGGCCACTGATTTACTTAAATAAAGGATGACGTGCTTTCTGCTAAGAAATGTTGTGTTCTTAAAGCCCTTTGTGATGGAACACCATCCTGAATAAAAAATAGTCATTGTTCGGGTACAACAAGCGCATTTCAGGTATTAGATCCTTTCGCAAATGGTGGACGTAGTTAACCAGCTAGCAAAAAGTTGTCCTCAGGATGTCCATGGGACATCTATCGATGACGCGCTGAGACAATCCGAAAACTGCAGAGGGGCGTCCCTGGGATGTCCTAGTGGGAAAGGTTGGGGCATCCGCAGTACATCCAGGAATGTCCTTTTTTATACCCAATTTTGATTATGTATGGGATATGAATTGGACGTACATGTAAACCATACTGCACTGAAATTGCCTACCCATTAGGTAAAGTATCGACTGATACCAAAATGTTGGTCTCGACAAGGGAAAAAAATTTCAAAACGATATCTCAGTGTACTCCTGTGTTATGGAGCTTCAAACAGGATTTGTTTTTAATAGCCACCCGGTATGTATTTCTTTTCCTTTTTTTTTATAAAAGGTATAAGCATTCAAGGCGTACTCTGTATAGACAGAATTAAAGATATTCCATTCTATATACCTAAAATTACTTCTATAATGAACGGTATTTTAACTATTTTATATTTAAATAGTTTTGAACTAAATATTAGTTTTTCGGATGACACAGATTGTAGGTACTCTTCATTTTTTTTTAAATAAACATTTGAAATTTGAATACGTTAAATAATAAAGAGAGATGGTATTTTTGACTTGCTGTTCACCCCGTCTACGCTTCTAGTTTAACCGGAAATTACCTCAACTTTGTTATTTTAAATGGGACCACTCTATTTTTGGTTATGATTCTTAATAGAAATAGAAATTATTTACGTATACCTTTTGAGAAGCCAAGATTGGTTAACAAGTTACGGTTACGGTTACATGTATATTGTTTATTGACACGAAAGATAGCACAGAAAAATTAGTTGGGAAAAAACTTTCGAAAACACAAACAAAATTTTTGAAGATTTCATTTATCTTTATTAAAAATCATATCTATTTACATTGACTGATATAAAAGTTGATGCCACTTCCAAAAAGCAGAGGAGATGGTTAGCAAATCAAAAGTAGTCTCTCTCTCTCTCTCTCTCTCTCTCTCTATCATTAACTCTGCCCGATAACCAAATTTAAAATACAAATTTTTAGTAAACTAAACTCCATTTTCACTAACGGCCTTATTTATTTATTTTTAGCCTCACTATCATCTTCATTATATTATTCAGGTATGTAATATAAAAATATATACAGGGTGAATAGGTTCGGTTGAATTAAACTTCACCAGGTGATAAATAATCGTAATCAGTGCCTAATGAACAAATACCCACGGTCGGTGTGTAGCTGAATTATAGCCTGTTAAAAGGGGGTTTAAGTTAAAAAAAATGACAGAACATGTACAATTCCTCCGGCATTTCGTTATGATTTGTAACCAGAATAAAAGTTTTATTTTTGAAAATAACGTGATTAATCTGTGTAATAATTTAACATCAATATTTTTTGCTTTAAAATGCTAGGAATTCCACTATTTATTGCAGTTTCTTCTAGTATTAGTTAAAATGAGCTACTTGTTTTAGTAAATTCTACAATCATTTGTGTTTTAAAGTGTTAATTAATTATTTTTACTTATTATTTCTATATTAACATGATCAGAAAAGAGCATCAAAATACAGGGTTTTCAACGAAAGCTAGCCACTCTAAGATCTGTCATATTTGTTATTTATTTATTTGAAAATCGCTCAGATACGTCTACAAACATATCAAGGGGGCATACTTTTACGCAAAAATGAGACGTGTATCATCAACCCCGTAGCCCCCTACGACCCCTTCGAAAATCTCAAATGGCACGATACCATGTGTGGCACATTGTTGGAAGAGAATTTTATGAGAAATTCATTGATGTTCCTACTTTTTAGTTGACCATATTGAGGGAAAAAACAAAAAATAATGTACCTATTCTCTTTATTTTCATGAGGTTGCTACAAATGGAGAACCTCAGTCTTTGCGAGTTGTGTAGCATAGACTTTGAATTTCAAATGCTCCCATAAGAAAAAAAACAACGGAGAAAAGTAGGGTGGTCTAGCCGGCCATTCGATAGGACCACGTCTTCCAATACATCGTCCAGAAAATTTATTGTACAAAAATGTCCATACGGGAGCCTCATAGTGAGGAGTTGCAGCATCTTGCTTATAAACTAATTTTCGCCATTTTCCGGTAGTTCTGTTATACGCGGGTAGTTTCAAGGAACTCAAGTTACTTATTCCTATTTAAATTACTGGCATTAAAAAGGGAATTAACGATGTGGTCTCTTAGAATACCTGCCCAAACATTGAGTTACTGTGGATTTTGGACATGGGTTTCCCTAAATAAATACGGATTTGTGTCAGGTCAGACCAATATAGTTATACCTGTTTACTTCTCCATACTAAGAGAACGTACACTCATCACTGAAACAGATATTGTACAACAAGTTCACATTGTTCGTAAGCTTATTAGTTATTGATCATTGTCGTCTTCATTTGGTTCTTGAACAAAATTTATCTTGTACGGGTGATATTTCTGTTTTTTTTATATAAATTCTCCATACATATGCCCACATATCTCCCGATATGTTGGCATATCTACTTAAAGATTGATTGGTATTTCCATTGCAACATCCCTAAAACAGCAACTTCAGTAGGTTCATTGACTATTGGTCTTTCTGGTTGATGTTTTTTGCTTGCCACTAAGCGAGTTCTCATGAATGTTCGTATTAAGTTTACAACATACTGATGGCAAATCAACTTATCGAGATAAATTTCATTAAAGGCAACTGTACACTATGGCTCATGCACAGTTGTCATTTTTAATCAAAATAAAGTAAATGCTGAGAAAAGAAATACTAGTAGCGATTGTTGTTTTTTCCATTATCTGATATAAAATTAAGTTCGATAAAGTAATCAATACGGACCTGTTTAACAATACGGAGGCAGCGCCAACAGCCAACAGTTTGAGGGGATTCAAGTGAAGATTAGCTCGGAAAAAGCATATGTATGGCTGAAGTGTGACGTTCTCGGCTACTTTTGCAAGGTTGTAAACGATTACTGTGCACTTTATTCTTAGTAACAACACCAATTTATTATTCCTATTGAATATTTTCTTAGACTCATTTCCCAAATCGTAGATATAGCGCCCCACATTGGGCGCCAAACGTAAACTTATTTATTGACCAGGGCATAATACTGAGTTAAAATATTGAATAGGAATAACAAATGGCTCTTCTTATTACTATAGTAAAAAATAATGGAATCCCGTCTACATTATTTATTTGTAATTTTTAACCGACATATGTTTTTGCAACTGTTCAAACTCACTTTATCAGCGTAATAATGTAGATGGAGCATATTGTAAATAGTTTTTTTAAGTATTCCAGAAATATTATTGAGAGGGTTGAATTAGAGTAAAATACTCAAAACGAGGAAAAATGTTGTTAGCTACTCCCTTCTAACCTCTATTTGTAGCAACTTAACGAAAATAAAGAGAACAGATATGCCAATGAATCTTTACAAAATTACCTTTTGATGACACGTCTGTGTCTTACACAAAAATATGTCTCCCTTGATATTTTTGTTAACACATCTCAGCGATTTTTAAATAACTAACAAATATGACAGATATTTAAAATTACTATTTATAAAAATAGATAATCCCTTATATTAAATATTAAAAGTATGGCATTTTTTTGCTAAATACCTACAAATTATTTCTTTAGATAGGAAGAAGTTGCTTAGCCAAAAAATACTTGTAGCTCCTGAAGAAACTGTAACTACCTAATACAGTGTCTATGGACACTGGTTTATTAAACAAGGTTCATTTCACAAAGTTCTATCATCTGGTGAAGTTTGATTCATCCGAACTCTTTATACAGGGTGATTTGGGAGGAACCCCCAATATTTGGGGAATAGGTTTAGGTGATTAAGATAAACAAAAAAAGTTCTATAAACATAGGTCTTAGTCATTATGAAGATATCAATTGAAGTAATTAATAAAGTGAACTAATAGTAATGCACCAGTGGGGAAAAACTGTATTATAAATTATAACATTGTTTAATGAAGAAAATTAATTAATTAGATTTTCAAAAAATACCATCGTCGATATCGATGCATTTTTCAGCTTGTTTGTGGTTCGCACGTGTAGCTCGTTGGAGTGCACGATGATTTTCTCTTATGAGTGCTACAAAATTGACAATTCGATCGAATAGTGGCCTCTTGTGTCCTTTTGTTGCATACTAATGACTATATCCTATTCATACATTACTAAACTTAACTAGGTATCTCATGGTAACGTAGATCCAGAGAATTGTTATTACTATATTAATATTTATTGTGACGCTTTTTTCTCCCCTCTGGAAAAACGTCATTTGTGACACCCAAAATTACGGCGACACTTCGGTTTATATATTTCTCGGGCGCCAGTTCTTCTTAGAGTGCAGCAACAGCACTTTTCCCGATTACCGGTTAACAGGGTCTTAAGTAGCTGCAGTGAGGACCGATTATGTCCTGAGGTCTAGAAAAATTAAAACGAAAATAGGAACAAGGCATTAACAATTTTAGAAAATGTTTTTATTCAGATGGCTCTAGAATATAACAAACTAGTTTTTATAACTTAACTACAGATAAAAATACACAGAAATATTGTTTTTTGTTTAAAATGCCTACTGCCATTCACCAAAATAAAAATAAGCGTGTTTAGAAATAAATTGAGGTTGTACAGCCGTGAAGATTAAGACAAATGCGAATAAGCGGGAGAAAGCTGCTAGCGAGTAAAACTGCAAGTCAAGTTTAAATTAAAATTATTAATTTTTAGAGCCAGTCTGTTCAGGAATACTCTATATGTGCGTATAGGACGTGAGGGGGCTGTGCTTTTTAAGAGCGTTGTTTATAACCGGACTTAGTTCGATACAAAGTATGAGTGACACACTGTTAGTCCTGGCGTTATTGCTACCGCAAAGGAACTCAAATCGAAATAGGTAACATCAGTCTGGTTCAAAACAGTCAATTCACAATTAAAAGACTTTTAGCTAGTATGCGATTAATGGACGTACTCATAAATGACAAAATTTTACTACAATAATCGAAGCCCTCTTGGACAGACCAGTGGCACGCACAGAAATTGAAAATGGAAATTACGGAAAGAAACAACAGATTAAAACTTAAAATTTATTCTAAGTTACTGAACCTGTAATCGCCAGGCACCGGAAAAAATTGCCATTCTTGAGAATGGAATGGAATAGAATAGGAATATTTGTTATATACTATACTAGGAAAGTTAATTTGACACAATAATATTACATATTATTAACATATTTACGAATTTATGAGAATTATAAGAAATGTATGATATAATGTAGAAAAAAAAATAACGTGTAATATCGATTTAGGGCCGAACCAATCTCTTTATTCCACTTATACTAGTGTACATTTTTAACACCACAATTTGTAAATTGACAGTTAAATTACGCGTATAATATTTTTTCAAATAACTTAGTTAATATACCACTTACATTGTGTTAAAAATAACACTGTGGACATTTACGATTAGAAGACCCAATTTTTGCTAAAAATCACATAATATTAAGAAATAGTTACAGTTAAAGGATTCAAAAACCAGGTTTTACATTTACCTTATTCAAAGACCAAGTTTTGCAAATACCAGTAAAACAGTCTAACAACTTTAATTAGTTATTTGATTATTAAAAAAAAAGGTGCAATAATCTGCCCAAAAGCGTGTTGCAATATGTTGCAGCACACTTTTGATAATTTATAATACACTTGGAAAATAGCTACATTTAATATTAAAAGTCACGTAATTTAGGAAGTTGTAAAATTCCAAGAGAAAAAATTATTATATGGTTATTTAATAACATTTTATTAAGAACATTCAAATTTATTCAATTCAAATTTATCAAGACCTTGTTGATTCTAAATTCAGCAAACACAGACAGCAATTCTGGCAGCAAACATGTGCCCACGGTATATAAAACTGCAATAGCAAATACCCAGTTACGCAGCAGACCGAAGCAAACAAATACCGAATTTTGCATCTGAGATTTTAATACCTACTTCATATTCATAAATAAACTAGTAAAAATTACATGTATTTTAAATAAAAATTCAAATCAATAAAAAATAAACATTCCAAATTAAATACCAAAAGGAAAGGTTCCTGAAATAGTAAAAATTATACTTAAATAGAAAGTCAACTAAGTTAATAAATCGGGGAAAATACAAATAAATTATCAGAGAACAATTATCTTACTCTTAGCAGTTCAGGTATTGTTCTGTTGAATATCGAGATTCTCTCTTTTCGAGCTCAGAGCGAGTGAGTTTGTTATTTTGCAAGGGGTTTATTGTCAAAAATCAGTATGGTTTACAACTAAGAGAGCCAAACAGCTCCGGAATACGTACGAAAAGTGGTACCTTATTTCCGTTTGTGTTTGTGGCTAGCGGTTTTTAACACGCTTTTATTAGCTTCACCTGTATGTTTGTTTGTAACCGACTCTTTGGACTCGATTTTGACCCACTTTAAACGGACAGATTTAATTGAAACTTTGTACACTTGCGAAGAACCGGTAACAATACAATAATTTGATAAGTTTATATCATTATCCTGATCAGGATCGCCAGAATTAAATAATTTCCTTTCCTTACGTATCCTCTGCGTGAGAGCAAGAGGCTTAATACTGTAAGTACATTCCGTGATTCTCAGTTCGGTCGTTGGCCGAGCGGGCTAAGGCACAAGTCTTATACCATTTTCGACTTAATGCACTAATGCGACATTTATTGCACTGAATGTATCTCTATCTCTTATTAATAACATGAGAGGAACTAGGAGCGAGATATACTCAATGTGCATTAATACGATAAGTCGAAAACGGTATTAGTCGACGCGAAACGACGGACTCCTCGGGCGTGAGTTCAAATCCCATGGCTGAAAAAGAATAATTTTTTTTCAGAAGTATCTGTTGGATCGTAATATGTTATAATATCAGCATCAATAAACAATATAAATATAGTTTAAAAAAAACTAAAAAACACGCTTTCATAGCACATCAAATTAAAAAGTGAAAAATAAATATAGTTTAAAAAAAAAACAAAAAAACACGCTTTTAAAGCACATCAAACTAAAAAGTGAAAAATAATTATTAATATAAACTGAAAACAATAATGAACGAAAAATACTAGTATTATTGTGAAAAAAAAGGTGTGGGGCGCTTTGTGCCATATTTTTCGTATATCGAGCAACCCACGCTTTTTTCACAATAATACTAGTATTTTTCGTTCATTATTGTTTTCAGTTTATATTAATAATTATTTTTCATTTTTTAGTTTGATGTGCTTTAAAAGCGTGTTTTTTAGTTTTTTTTAAACTATATTTATTTCAATATAGACTGCATTTTAAATGTACAATTTAAAAACGAGTTTAATTTATGAACTGAATATTTTGTTGGAAACAATCAAATAATCGGCCTAAACGACAAAATAATAAATAATTTTCGTTCCTTAATTAATTCCGTAACTGGCAATATTATTATGAATTATTTTTGTAGTGTTTAATTAATTAATTAATCCAATTTTAATTAGTTATTCGTTAAACAATTATTTACAACAATTCTGGATTTAAGTACCTGATATTGACCAATATTTAAAGTATACACGATGTACCCAAGAGATTTATAAACAAAATGAACAATATACCTATGAAAAATAATCATTAAATAATATTAATCTGTTGTTGAACTTTAAATAACTGTTATTAAGCAATATCGGAAATACACAACATTTATTAGAAGTAGATAGGAATAACTATTTTACATTAATTTAGTTATATTATGCATATGCTCATTAAACAGTTCTAACAATTTTACCCTCTATAATAAATAATAAATTATCTGATATGGTAAAATATTTACAATATCCAATATATGTATACCGTAAAAGAAAAGAATAATGTTTAAAGAAAAGTAAATTATTATATAACTGTAAATTTAAATGTTTCAAAACAGTACGGATATTAAAATATTTGGTAAAATAATAACTAGAGTTAACTATACAGAACTACATGTGTGATTTGATTAACTTGTAAATAAAATGACTGAAATGTAATATAATGTTTAAAAAACACTTCATTACATTATTAATATAAAATAATAGAACTAATAAAAATAATAAAATTACTTACTATTACTATTACTTACTTATTAGGAACTGATTTGTGGGAACAATATTTTTTAGCTCCTACCCTGTCATTTTCACCACTAAATGAATTCATCCCATCTAATAAAGTGCAGGTAGAAGAAGCATTAGACGTCGATTTCTCTACAGCAGCACCTGTATTTTTAACTACTCCAGCATCCGAATATATAGAAGATCTAAATACAATTAAATTGAAGCTTCCATGGTTATCTTCACTACTAAATGAAAATGGAACTATTAATATTCCGTCAGGTATTGATTTTCTCGTTTTATCCCATATTTTGATTTCTTTATTCTTTATTGAAATTTCATAAAAAAATTTGAAACGTATGCTGTATTTACTTATACATAATACATAAAAGCTTCAGTGTTTTAATAATTAAGTACCTATAAACATGAATGTAATGTTTCTGAAGTGAAAAATGGAAATTTACTGACTGTTAAGAGAGTTTGTTGCTTGGCAATTTCGCGAGTGACACTGACCGAAAATGATTTTTGATCAATGTCACGAGCGAAATTGCTCAAAGCAACAAGCTCGAGTAAAACAATGAGCAAATTTAGCCAGGAAAAATTATATCACGAATGGTATTCGTCATATTTTTGCAAATGAACGAAATAAAACAATATGTATGGAATCGGCAAACAATGTAGTAGATGACGGCCGAAGACATGTAGTCGAGAACGAGCCAAGACGTCATCTCTCTCACTTAGATCGGCGGGAACCTGGATGACAGTGTGTCTCGCCTCTCCTTGTCCCTTTCTAACGTTTACCGATTCCATAAATACTAAACACTAAACTAATACTACCTATTTATTACCACGTCCCATCATGGGATTTATAATATTTATGACATTTTATTTATAATTATTAACATTGAATGTGTACCATTCTGATAGGAAATTGTATTATTCTTTTTGGCGTTCTGTACATCTCTGATATTTGGAGAGCTGCAGAAACCTCTGTTTCAGTACCCCTCATGCTGTTAACTAAATGTGTACGAGCTGCAAATACTGTTTGATAAATTACGTAGATAGTTGCATGTCCAGTATTTTTAATAAGTTATTACAATGGTTCGTAATGTTTACTTTTCTAATATCCAAAACAACGTTTCCTGCTGAAGTTTTCGTCCAATTTGCAATAACATTTATTCCTAGAGCATGTTTTTAAACCATGCTCTATTTTCCCAATTTAAACTGATTATAAAAAAAGAGCCTATCAATATTTATGGTAGGTCTCTATTTACCAACAAGCTTTTTCAATAGACGGACTGGGCGGACTGATATTTTCAAAATTCAACCCATTAGCTGTCCCAGAAAAATTTCCCTTAGTACCACCCACTTCCTCTCTAAAATATCCTTACAATTTGCCACCTTGACTCTCCTCCAAATGCTAGTTCGAACGCACTTACACTATTATTGGTCTCAATTTCATGTAAAACCTGCGTTTAATGTAGCAGACAGTGATGGTATAATAGAAAACTGGTAGATTACAAAGAGAAGTGTTCTGCACTACTGCCACATCGGTACAGAACAACGATAATGAATGTTATTTAATTCGGCGTCTCTTTCGGTCTCCGGCTGATTTTGACATTCGCTTGCACATTTTATCGCACTGGGCGCCCTTAGTGACAACGAAGCAGTATAGTGTAGACTCTCTCCAGCACACTTAAACTCGAGTTAACTTACTTTTTATTAAATGCAGGTTTTGCATGAAATCAAGACCAATAATGTATATGGAATATACCTTGAAGCAAACATACGATTACAATAATTGTTATTATGAATCAATTCATCTGGATTTTCCTTTACTCAAACAGAAAAGATATTCTTGTAAACTCAAAGCTTCCAAAATTTCCTTTCTTTTGTCTGGTTGTTTTTGCAAAACTTGTCTTTTGGCATTATGCGCATCTTAATGTTCCTAATCTTTAAAATAGTTTTTCTATACTAAGGAATGGTATATTATAAACTAGCATAATTTACCTAATAACCCCAACATTGGGGGCGAATTGGCCCGGTGGGTCGCCGAAAAATTTCCCAGTGGGCCCCGACCGGGCTCTTATATGGTGGCTGAGCTGAAAGCACGACAGAGGAATGCGGTTACAGCTCAGATTAATAATACTAGAAGATGAGTAACAAAACATAAAAAGTTGTCCGATTCATCTACGCGACGTACGTAAATATTATGGCTGGTTTTATTCCTATTGGTCAGAATCATGAACGCAGCACGAAGAAACCCGATCGATGCCCGATCTATCACCGTCTTGACAACAAATTGTGTTCTGTAAGACGACGTCTGTCATTTTAATCTGTGTTTTTAGTGATTTTAGAGTTTTGTGTTATTTGGTACTGGTTATTAATCGATTTTTAGTTATAACAATTTATTTAGTGAATATTTATTGAAAAACAATGAGCAATAAGTGTGTAGTGTGCGGCCAAAGAGGAAAACCACTGAGTTCTTTATATTTTCACAAGAAAGTAAACAAAACAAATCAGGGCCAGCATAATGCGAAAGTGTGAAAGCTCAAAAATAACTAATATTAATGATAGCTTTACAAAAACAAAAACAACATTTGATTCCATTCGAACAGTAAAAAATCCACATTTTGTCAAAAAAAAGATACCTGTACAAAAATATTTGTTTTAACTTCAATGGAAATTTCATTCTTAAAGTTGCTCACAAACTGTAGATGTTTTAAAGTCAATTGATATATTTTTTTAATTGAATTTTAAAGGTTGTTATTAAAAAATGTATTTATTTTCAGATTTCCCGAGAATCTGGAGAGAAATTAAAGTTGGCTGAAAGCTCTCAAAATGAAAAATGCCAGTAAGTGGCACTACGTGTGTTCATAACACTAAAAAAAAGTGATTATAATATAAAGATCTGGATTGAAAGTGTTGAAAATCAATGCTATTTTCCCCTTGGCAACACTATCACCACTTCGTGACACATACTGTCCAGATTAGTAGAGAATTATATTGAAAATTAATAATATGCTAAGTAGTCAATCATTCATACCTCATGAAATAATATCAAGTAAATAGGTACCTACAGAGCATCAACTGTTATGTTGATATGTTACTTTTATTGCAGTGATGTAGGTTTGTATATTTCAAAGAAATCTCATTTGTTTCAGCATTGAAAATTTAATTCCTTCGCCACCAATTAGTACCCAAGATAACAATGTATGTTAAATTTAAATATACAAGACCCGCCACTTTAAATTCCCCTGGTCCTTATTTTTTTTTTTTTTTAAGCAACAGCCATGTCCGGTACATCAAATTGTAGATATTTTTAAGTTCTTTAAATGTAGCGTGCAGTGATTCAAATTTTTTTTTTGATCACTGCACTGTATATTTAAATTTAACATACCCTGCTATCTTGGGTACTAATGGTGGCGAAAGAATATAATTTTCAATGCTGAAACAAGTGAGATTTCTTTAAAATATACAAACCTACATCACTGCAATAAAAGTAACATATCAACAAAACAGTTGATGCTTTGTAGGTATCTACTTTATATTATTTCATGCGGTATAAATGAGTGACTACTCAGTATATTATTAATTTTGAATATAATTCTCTAATAACCTGGACAGTACGTATGACGAACCTGGTGATAGTGTTGCCAGCGGAAAAATAGAACAGTACTGATCTTTCAAGACTTTTAAACCAGATCATTTAATAGTATAATCACTTTTTTAAGTGTTCTGAATACACGTAGTGCCACTTATTGGCATTTTTTCATTTTGAAAGCTTTCAGCCAACTTTCTCTTCTCACCGGATTCTCGGGATATCTGAAAATAAACACATTTTATAATAACAACCTTTTAAAATTGAATTAAAAAAATATCAACAGACTTAAACATCTTATAGTTTGTGAGCAACCTTAAGAATGAACATTCAAGTCAAAATAAATAGTGTTGTGTAAGTATCTTTTTTAATAAAAATGTGGATTTTTTTACTGTTCAAATTAAATGGAATCAAATCTTTTTTTACTTTTTTGTAAAGCTAATATTAATTTTAGTCATTTTTGAGCTTTCACACTTTCGCATTCACGCAATATGCCGACCCTGATTTGTTTTGTTTACTTACATATGAAAAGATAAACAACCCCATTGTTGTCCTTTTTGGCCGCACACTACACATTTATTAGTCATTTTTTCTCAATAAATATTCACTAAATAAATCTTTATCAGTACCCGATAATACAAAACTTTAAAATCACTTAAAAACAACAGAGGTTAAAATAGCAACAGCAGAATAGGATTGAAAAATACATTCCTCAAGCAAACAAATTTTGTATACCTATTAAGTTTTAAGTTATACAAAAGCATTAAAATAAACGCTGAAGCCTGGAGCCGCCCCTGATTTGTTTTGGATACGTTGATATGTAAACATGCAAATTGTTTATGTATCGGTCATAAAAATCAGCGTATCTCTTATGGGTGTTACTTATCTCTATATTATTAATCTGAGGGTTACAGTTTAGGTATACATACATTTTCAAATATTTCTATCAAAATAAAAAATCTGTTAACAAATAATAACAAGTACTAAAAATAAAATCTAAATAAGGCAAAAAGTCGTAATATTCTCACTTTATTTAATTGAGGATTAAATGAAGTTGCCACACACTTCTTGATTTATAAATTTGTATCATACAAAGAGAAGTGATTAAATTTTAACTGCGATTGTTCACTAGTAAAAGATTTTTACCAAATAAAACATCTGTGTTTATTTGCCGACGGGCTAACACCAGAATGATACAAATGTTCTGACCCAGTAGTAGAGTATTTTGAGGACATAAGTCGCTTCCCTCTCGTAAAAAAAATCGGCATAACACCCGATCAAACTGACATGTTCTTCTTGTATGGGATGTACAGGGCTATCCAAAGATAAAGCTCAGCCCTGAATTTTTCGGGTTAGAAAAAAATTTTCTAATTAAACTTGATAAAGTAAACGTTTTCACAAATAATATGACACACAGAACTACGTAATTTGCTTTTTGAATTTATTAAATTATTTTGTAGGACATACGTATCAACTTAAGTAATTATTTTTCATCCATGGCTAACCTGATAACTTTGCAGATACTGGTAGTATAAAATTTGCAATAAATAAAAAACAGTAAAAGATAAGATACATGTTTGAAATTACAAGAAAACACAGATTTCAAAAATTTAAAAAAATAGGTAGTTATAGGATATTCCATTTAAAAAAAATGTAATTTTGGTTTGTCCCGTGTTTAAGGGACCACTTGTATATTCTTTACAGGGATTCTAAAAGAGATCATTTGATTCACTACAACTTTTATTTAAAACATTTTTTTCTAACTCGAAAAATTAACAACATATAGGGATGGGCCTTTTCGTTGGATAACCCTGTACACAAAAAAGGGTCTTTAACAAATAAAACGTCGTATCTCTAGAACCACTTGAAATACCTATTTTTGATAATCATGTTATGTTATATTTTTAGGCATATATGAATTGGGATTAAATGAAACTATTACGGATACGCCAGAATGTCCTCAAACTCCTCTAAACTCAACTGGAATTTGTAGCCTCCTTCAAAACTGTCCACAAGTATACTCTCAACTTACAGATGAACAAGTTTATTTGAAATATTTCTGTGATTTGAATGGGTAAGTGTGATTATTTTTAATTAGGTATTTCTATTCTAAAGTTATTTCCTTTTTAGATACGCCGGCGTTTGCTGTCCAAAAAGAGAAATAAATGAACATTAACCCCAGATATATTCTGTCAGTGACATTACCAGAAGTATAATTTAAGCGTAAGATGTTTGTAACGTCTTACCGCCAATTATGTAATTTTATAATTTTATTTACAAACTGATTTTTCATGTAAGTCGAAAAGGAAACGCTGGCTGTTATGTCTAATATTGTAATGTACTTACGTTTGAATAAAAGATATAAGAAAATACATGTGCTTTTAATACGCCTCTCCCTGTTACAACTTCTTTCGACAATAGGCAATATTGGTAATTTAATGAATTATTTGTATATTTCTAAACTTTTAAATGCTGAGCAAAGATGCATAATTCTTTACATCTAACACAACCAAGGGAGATTCTACGGGGGGGGGGGGGGGGGGTCCTGATGCCTCCAACTTCTTGAGCTGCAACTTGTAGAATTAAATGCGGAAATGTAGAAAGTATACTGTTACGAAGTGTTTTTTTTTTCCGTTAACTATTTTCTGCTGTAGTAAGACCTAATTAGGTTCATCGTTCACTTTGGTACCCCTGTATATTATAACTAGTATTAATGTTTCTTTTAAAAGCCATTTTGAACCAGAGTTCAAGTTATTTTGCAAGTCCAGGATTTGGAATAACAATTGTATACCGAACATAATTTTTTCAAACCGGTTTCTTTCCAGGGTAATCTTAGGTTACTTTATTATCTTAATGATAAACCAATTGTCGTGTTTATTCTAAACAGTCGCTCGCTGAAGTTAAGTGAGAAGTTGAAATTTGAATTGTAATGCAGTTTAATTCAAAGCCGAGTGCATTTATTATTAATAATAAAGAAATACGTTTCTTTTTTTGAACAATTTATAGAATAAAATATTAATTAATTTATAGTACATATTAATACCTGGCCGTTTTAAATTTTTTTTTTTTTGTAAATATTGTTTTTAAATTATGAGAAAGCGATTCCCGGCGTCAGAATACTTTATAAACATTTGTTTATATTAAATAACGCAGGGAATTTGTTTAAGCATGGTACGCCAAACTTGCTTAAAATACGTTTGCAACGAATATATGCCAGCCGCCAGCTAAAACCCCGTTGATCGCGCAGTTACATGACTTTCTCACCAGAATCGGTGAATAAAACTGTACGCACCAGGCGAGAAGAGGGACTTCTGAGATCCTTCAGATCCGCCGGTCGCGACTCAACAAGCAGCTCCAGATCTCCCGTGTGCCCCGCCGTAAATAGTGGTAAGAATTAGTTGTACAATTTTATTGCTTTATTGTTTTTTTTTTTCATTCTGTATTTCCGTCATTTATAGATTGTGTCCGAATGTCTGCTGTATTATTTTATCCGTAAATTGTCTACGAATACCTACGATTCCGATCGGCCAGGGATATTCGGGAAACCTCGCGTCTCGCTTGTAAATTCGGGTTATCTATTCAACGACGAGCATCGGGAATATTTGATTGTCATTATTTATTGTAGGCGTAAGAATAGGATTCTAAGTCCATGATCTTAGGTTGGAATCCCATATCAGTCATAGTTTACTTAAATACCAGTAAGGTCTAAATCCATGATCTTAGGTTGTGACTTTACCAGGTACACGCGAGACGGCATGAGAGAGTCCATGATCATGGGTTGGAAATTAACTTCGTACATTTTAAAATACTCACGCATATCTTTGGTCTAGTCAATTCAAGGGACAATTTACTCTAAGAAAAGAGTTAGTTAACTAAAACCCCAGTACTATATAATTAGATTAGCATCGGAAATATACGGTTGTCATTATTTATTGTATACGTAAAAATATGATTTTAAGTACATGATTTTAGGTTGAAATCTCATGAAGTGCCCCGGTACACAATTAGCCGTTCCGTCTGATCCACGTAGTCACTCAACCCTAATAAGGGACATCAGTAGCTAATCTAAAGAGATAACACAACCGCAATTAGAAAGTCATACATACCGTCTGTTCCTGGAGTGACATTCTGCCGTTGTGTTACACTTGTACCCCGTAACCACTAGCACCTGGATATTGCTGCACCGACCGCCTACCATAATAATGCCTTAAGCACTAGCGACTATTAACTCATTAACCGCTTGCCATAGATACCCGTAGTAGTAAATAGTTTCCATAACGTAGCGGCATTTGAAATCACCGAATGCTTGCATTTGTAAATGCTTGTAGTAATCATCTAAATATTGCCTGCTTATAGTAATACAATAGTGGTAGTTTCCGTAACTTAGCTGTACGTAATACAATTGCTCACTGTTCTTGCATTATTATAACCTCTTGCTTGGTTCCTGGGTTGCTTACTTGTAAATATAGGTTAATATCGACGTTGCATAATAACACAACTGTTATTCGATTATTATATTTCTTTTTGTTGTTATGAAGCTCTCTTAAATAAAATTGAGTAAGTGAAGTTGAACTTCTGCGGACAAAATTATTTTCAGTGATAGGCCCATTTTCACCTCGACGGCTTCGTTAATAGGCAAAACTGCCACATTTGGGGCTCAGAAAATCCATGAATGATTCATGAGAAAGCAATGCATCCAAAATGTGTCATTGTTTGGTGTGCATTGTGGTCTGGAGGAATCATTGGGCCGTTTTTCTTCAAAGATGAGGCAAGTAATGCAGTAACGGTGAATAGCGAACGATATCGTGCTATGATAACCAAGTTTTTTGTGCTCAATTGAAAGATATTGCTCTCGACGTCATCTCTCGGTTTAGTGACCAGAATTAGCCGCCACGGTCTTGCGATTTAACACCTTGGGACTTTTGGCTGTGGGGTTATCTGAAGTCACTGGTTTATGCCAACAAGCCCGCGACCACCGAGGCATTGAAGGCCGAAATTAGACGCTATATCAACGAAATACCGCCACAGTATGCAACACCGTTATTCAAAATTTCGCCAAAAGTTTACGCATGTGCCAGCAAAGCCGTGTCGGCCATTTATCAGATGTATTGTTCCATACATAACTCCCAAACGTCTACATTATAACTCATAAATATTTCAATACTTTGTTACAGAAAACCATGTTTTATTGAACCTTAAAATATTGCGCTCTTATTGAAACACCCAATACAAAGGACAAAAAGGTATAACATGTGCTCGGCTGCGTTTGCGCTCTAAGTGATCGAATTAATTTATTTTTCGTAAAATTTTTTTTCTCCTAATAAAATAACAAAAAAAAAAACAAAATATTAATAGATATATATTTTATTATGTATTAACTTTACAGTTCATATTATTTGATGGGAATACAAATGAGAAGAGAGAATATATTATACATAAAAAAAATATATTACACATACGCTAAATTTATCGGACCTAAAATTATAGCAGATAATCAAACATTTCATTGTGAAGAAATTTTATAAACGAAGTTTTTTTGAAAATTTTAATCAATTTCATAAACAAATACAATTATGTAAAAACAGAAAATTTGAATACTCTGACAATCTCTGATTATTTAAATTACCACAAACATGAAATTATCCTTATTAAAAATTTACAATATACGGTTATGCTATAAAATTCAATGATGGAGAAGTCAATAAATGTGATGGAGTTATACATGTCAATAACAGCACGAAATAACTGAATTTCAGTGAGGACAAAAAAAAATAAAACAGAAGCAGAAAGTGTACATACAGAGTGCCGTCAACTTATCTCTTTGAAAGTAAAAAAAAAATTTCAATAATTTTCTAAAAAAAAACTTAAAAAAAACATGAGCAGTATTACATTGTTAGTTGATTATACTGACACATTCTTGTTTCTTGTCAATGATGAAAATTGTCAAGAAAATATAAATGTATGCAAGCACAGAATATGTCTACAATAATGATATATTAGAATAAAAAAGAACACTGAATACCGAATTAATTTTATAGGTATTTATGAAAACTTTATATTTCGTATTCCGTCTGGTCATCTGAAAAAAAAAACAAGATATTAATAATAGATGTTATAATTTATACAAATCATTAAAAGTTAACTACATTTTTGTACAGATGCCGCAACATAAAGGTTTTCAATCTAAAATTTTAAATTTTTTTTTCGCAACTTGACTGCTGGGCTTATACCAGGTGTAAATGAAAGTGGCTCACCCCCTCTAATTTCATTGTTATAGAAATAAATTGATGAAATTTTAATATGTTGTTATATACATAAAATTTCATTAGAGACAGAGTAATTTCCGGCGAAACCGGAAGTGTGTACAAATTGAAAGTCAATTTGGTTCCGGTTTCGCCGGAAATTACCACAACTTTCTTATTTTCAATGGAACACCCTGTATATTTTTACATTTTTGGAATCTACGGTGAATTCTGAATATAACGGGATATATTTTTCTCTGTTTTTTTTATTTATTTTTTTTTAACGAAAATTTTGCTTTTTAATTTAGAGTGTTGTGATTTACAAAAAAATGTTTCTGAGGGAGTTTCTTACTATCGCAAAAATTAATGTTTTATGATAAATACTCTCATATATAGAATCTTTCAAATGTGAGAAAATCGATTTTTCTAAAAAATGCATATTTGTCAAATCTTAAAGTGGTGGCTCATTACGATATTTAGAAAATACATCTTTTTACGAATACAGTAATACCCATAACTTAGCAATTCCATAAGAATTCACAGTAAAAAAATCAAAATTCTCTAAACATAATGTAATTCAAAAAACCCGATACACAAAGTAGTGTGCTGTGAAAACAATTATCTCAAATAAAGTTATTTGTTTAAAATAGCTGTCAATATAGTTGTAAAAAATGGTTATACTAGTATTATAGTAAGCGTAATTTAGGTGTA